>BQNB010089540.1:0-27383 GCA_026074375.1 Tanacetum coccineum
AAGTTCGACACCCGAATTATGAAAATAAAGGGTTTGTATATATAGGAATTGTGTCGTGACGACGTCGCTAGGGTTTCATGTCGTCGTCACCCCGTCGAATCTTTATAGGGTTTCTTTTTTACCGACATAAACTGAATTCGTCAAGGGTACATGTGACGCTGAAACCTTGCAGTTGTGACATAGTCACCAACTTCTTGTGACGCCGACTCCACACACTGTACTGTCATAAAATTGCTCAAAAACTTCACTTTCTAGCCAAATTTGGCGACGCCATTAGGATGGTGGTCGTGAGCCTAAAAATTGAGGTTTTGCATTATTTCTTCCCGAATCGAGGCCAAGTCATGTGTATTTCGCCCATGTGCTTCCCAAATGTTATTAACACAAAAATAAAGGATTTAGTGCAATAATAGAGCATATTTGCATGATTTTGAGGGTCCCGAAAAAGTATATAAAATGACACCTCATTAAATATCCCTACACTTAGGATTTGCTTGTCCTCAAGCAAATGAGCTTTTCTACCTAATAAATAGCAAAGTCGGGGGCATTTAACCTACTAGGTAAAGATAATTTATGGCACAACCGGATCAACCTTGTAATTAAAAGCCAATAATTTATATACTAGCACCTCACATAAGTGATTGGATTCTCTCTTTCTCTCGGGTGTATAATGAATTATAATAATATTGGAAACTATGAAAATAAACACTCACTATCTATTATAGCATATAGATTACTATAAGCTTGACAAAGGATCAAACCTCCACCACTTTGGCGTAAGCACCTAGGAAATACTATCAAAGAGGTTTTTACAAAGGTTGTAACGTCAGGTGTAGGGTATGGAAAACATGGTAAGGGATATGAGGGAATTTTACTAGTGGAAAGTCAATTATTCACAAGATCACATGTATAAAGGCGTTGTTAAGCCAATACCCGACAAAACTCTAACAATCGTACAAAACTATACATCAAACTATTTCTTTTGTTTTCATGACTCTTTCTTGACTTAAACATAAGAAGGATGGAAATCCGTATATTCTATCATATTTTTTTTCTTTTTTTTCGTTTTTCTTACTTTTCTCCTTTTTTTTTTCTTTTTTTATATACACTTTTGCCCTGCTATCATGAATCTGCTAAAATAAAATAATATACATGACTAGGGATTTATATTGACTACCTAACACTTGAGTTTTTTTAATAACTCTATAATAAACTACAAATGACCCGAATTAGAAGGATAAACAAACATGGAGTACATAAGCACATACGAGGGGTAATAAATTGACTTTCTTCCCATTTTTCCATAAAATAAAACTACCATGGTTCTTAATCGTCCTAAAATTGTATACACTAACAAATGACTTGACTCAGCAACCATGTAATCAAACAAACAATTAACTAGGGTTAAACAATTGTGTTCACAATAATGTACTAAAAATAAGTACATACAAGGGGGGCTAAGGTGATTTGGGTATAACATTTTAGTGGGGTGTAAACAATGCTCTTCAATATAATCCAGAATCCATCAGAAAATCACAATAACCGCGAAAAGGATAGGCCAAGAGGGGTGTACTAGGGGTAATATATACTAAAAATAAGAGTGAAGAAAGGGTGTGAGGGTAGTTATATGACCAATGAGATCATCACAACTATAACAAACGCAGGCTCAAAACAAGGGTTATCCTAATGCCTCTTATCACTAAGCAAATACTAATCACACGAATGCGATCTCACTAGCAGTCTCAGGATGCATCACTATAGCAAGTTCTAGAATCTAATATACTACCGGTACACTCTCATAAGCACTAAAGATGAATGCTTTTATTCCTAAAGATTTAGGGGCGAACCTTACATTTTTGTGGTGGAATTTTTGAGTGGTAGGGTTTTTGTGCTAGTTAGATAAGTCATATCTATGAGACGCTTCTAATACTATAGTTTCACTGATATATGCCATAAATTTGTTTTAAACTTAGGTCAAAATTACCGTCCTAAACTATGTTTAGGTATATTACACATCATTTTAAAGAAAAAGCAACTAAAAATGGAAAGAATGTTTCTAAGGCTTTCATTACCCCTGATCCGTTTTTTATTTTAAAATATATTTTGTTAAAGTTTTAAATTTATAAAACTCGATTCACCTGACAAACGCACTAACGGGCAGAGAACCCAATCGTGAGTAGTGTAGCGATGGTAAATCTGAGGTCGTCCTTAGAGCTAAGAGTCACATTTTGAAAATAGTTTGAAGTTGATTTATAAAAATAACAAGAAAGTAAATATGCGAAAAGTAAAAGTGATTAATAAAATCAGGGAGAAAGGCATGTTAGCCTAACCATTTCATTACTACCGTTATAACTATGTTTTCCTGTGAAATGTTACACCATGGTTTCATTGGTGGTTTCTTAAGTCGACAGACCTGAATAAATATATTTAGTTTGTCTTATAATTCATGTGATCCCGAATCCACCAAAAGTCTTGAAGGTAGGGCAACCAAGTCATAGTGATTAATCCTAACTATCCCAAGAACTAGTCTAATAACCTTTATAGATTATTAACCCTCTCTGAAAGAGTTCCTGTGCTTTTTAAGTGTATTAAGTGATAGAGGCGGTAACCTGGTTAGTTCATACACTAGGGATAGGGTCCCAAACCTACCCTAGTACCAATGTTAATCCCATGTTCAATTGGTAATCTAATATATTGATTAACATGATCTAAACCACCTGCAATACTACCAAAACCCAGGGTTACACGATAGTCAAAGGATATCCAACACAACTATAATCTAACAGGAAACAAACATTATAACAATAGTAGATTCATGACTAGGCCAGCACTTGAAGTGCTTAGCCGCTCATAGAAACAACACATCAAGAATTAATAAAAGAAATCTTGGATTGAAAACTCATTATTTCTTATAGACGTGATTTATGAACGATTAAATACAAAAGTAAGATAATTGTGGTCTCCCTTGGACTTCTGGTGGAATTCTTCGAGCAATGGAGGCCTTGATCACCCCTTGGAACTGCTGTAGAATGGTTGATATTGAATTGTCTGAATGAGGCCTCTATTTATAGACTTTGAATATCTTACGGCATAACCTTTTAGAGGTTTACGCCATAAACTGTTGACGCGTACTTTCCATATTGCAAGCTTAAAAGATGTTACGGTGTAATCATGGGTCCATGTTACGCCGTAATGCGGACTCGAATGACTCAGCCTTCCATAATAATAATGTTACGGCGTAAACCTTGCGTGTGGTTACACAGTAATGTTGCTGGATGATGTGTCTTGCCTTGAATAGGTTACGACGTAACACTATCGTAGGGGTTACGTCATAAAGTCTTAATTTTTGGTCCATTTCTCGTGTTTCTTGTCTCATACTTGCATTTTACCTGAAAACAACAAAATAACCGTAAAAGTATCGAATTTAAGTATTTATAAGACAATTGCAAGTATTTTCGTGAGGAAATTGACACTAAAAAGTATCAAATATTTAATGTTATCAAGTATCCCCCTACTTGACTTCTGCTTGCCCTCAAGTAGACCTATTAGAATAGTTTATAATTAGATTTCTCTGATTTATCTCAAAGAAATGAATCTATAAAATTCTTATGATAGAAACATCAAATCCGAACACCTCACGTAAAGGGGATCAAAATTCATTCAACTCTCAACTAGTCTAAGTGTTCATTTTCAGAGTGATCGCTCAACTGCATAGTCATAACATGTATTCTATCATAAGTTTAGGAAGTACACAAATCTGCACCAGTTAGAGTTAGGGTTTAAACAATTCTTAAAGGCAACATGGGTAACACAGGTTTATTGGGTGATATAAAGGGTTAGGATAGACATGGGATACACATTTAATTGGTGTTAAGACAAAAACACAAAACAAATAGTCTTATATAATCTAAGGTATCCATAACCGGCTATTGTCCATCTATAGTCCAAGTCTTCAAGTGCGAAAATCTTATCATATCATCAATATAGGTTAGCTAATAATGAGATCTTGCGGAGCATGCTAACCCATTCATCACTAGGTGGCTTATACTTGCACCACCTTTATACATCATATGGATTATAGTTGCACCATTATCAAAATCACAAGGTGGCTTATAGTTGCACCACCTTTTACTTAGTTGGTTTTGTACACATAACCAACATCAGGGGTTAAATCTCTAGGTGGCTTATAGTTACACCACCTTTTCTCCTCTTTTTTTAACAATACTCTTATATATAACATATCACATATCCCCCACTTGAGATAAACAGTATCAAAAGTGATAATACCCGGGGGTCTTCTATGATCATAATAATATGTCTTCAACGAAAATGCCAATCTTCGAATCATTTTCCTAAACCATGGACTTAGGTAGCCAGAAATTTCAACACTAGGATAGATATAGACTACAGGGTTGGCTAAGGCGAAATGGTGTAACAAAACATATAATAATGGGAGAAAACATAGATTGGCTTAACAAGGGTGATCTAGGGGTATATTGCACTAATGATGAGTGCAACAAAAGGGTTTTTAACACGAGAGGTTGACAAGTCAGTGTAATAAGTTGATAAACACACACATAATGGCTATTTTGGTGAATTATTAAATGTTTCCTTCTCGAACCATCTATTCTTGCTAATCAATTAGGTCTTGAAATGATGTACATGCCAAGTTCTAAAGTATACAATACTACCGGCCCACTTAATATTTTGGTGGATTTTTGTATAATGAGATGAAAATGAAACATTAAACCTCACCATGTAATAATAAAGGGTAATGTGAATTGATGCGGTCGTCGTAGGACTTCTACAAGAAGTTTTACAACTCCCTAGGCAGAGCACCTAATCGTTGTAGTAGTAATATAGGCAAGACTCGGGGGTTGTTATCGTTCACTCGGGGAATAAGTTGGGAAGGCTTGATCATGGTCTATCAGAGTTCTAAGGGTTGAGAGAAGATTATTTTTGTGTTTTTGTATTTTATGGAAAACAAGTAAATAATATAAATGGAGAGGTGGTTTGGTTTTAGCTATTAACTAAATATAAAGCTATGCTAATTGGTGATAACAATAAGATAAAAGACTGTGCTTATTTAATCACGTATTATTCCCTAGATTGCTTCTCCTAGTGTTGTTGCCTTGTCACCATTGTGATGATCTGTGTAACTATTTCCTAAGTCATGAACGAATTACATGAACCCGTCGTCTACTTAGTATTCTGCTAGAGCAACGCACACGTAAGGTAGTATGAAGACTATTACATGGCCCCTAGGAGTACACTAAGTGCATGTGAAATATATTAAAAGTGGATCAACCATATTAGGGGGTAAGGTAGTTTGAAGACTGTTACCCGATGGTATCCTTTCTACACAATCATGTTTCCCTAGACATATCAACAGAGATACAGACAAAAGCTGGTTTTCTAGAGCCTAACATGAACATCCATCACAAGAAGCAACACCACTAAGATCTACATTTTAGGTTTCATACAATCATAAATAAACACAATAGGAGGTTTAGCCAAGCATGTTAAAGATAAAGCAAGAACAATAAATCAAACAACACATAGACATATTGAATGATTAAGTAAACCTTACTTGATTAAAACATGAGTTGGAGGAAGTACAATAGGGTTTTTAGGCCCTAAATTCATCCCGAACAGCTGCTAAATGAACTAGGGTTCATACCCTCTTTTTATTCTAAAGTTACAAACTCAAAACCCTAAATTTAGGTTTGTATATATAGGAAAAATGCTGTGACGGCGTCGCGTTTTAATCGTGACGCCGTCATGAAAGAGAATATTCTAGATAATGGGTTGGGTCGTATGCTCTGACGTTGTCGTGGAATCTTGTGACGCCGTCTTGATCTTCATGGTCACAGCGTCACGTTGTATTTGTGACGCCGTCTCCAACCACTGTAGATAAATTCTTGATCAATGTTGGTGTAGGTCCGTGGTCTTGTCCGTTTCTTCTCCAAATGAGCCCAAGTCACGTGTAATTCATCCAAATGCCTTCCAAATGAGAAATACCTGAAATTGAAAGATTAAGTACCTATTTTGGGCATAAATGTATGATTTAGGGGGTTAAACGACCCCGAAAAAGTGTATAAAATGACACCTCATCAAATACCCCTACACTTGGGATTTGCTTATCCTCAAGCAAATGGGCTTTTCTACCTAGACAATAACCAATATGAGGGGTCATTTTACCTACTCTTTAAACATATTTTTCAACACAACCTCCTAGACCTCGTAATTAAGAGCATGGAAAATATATACTAGCACCTCACATAAGTGTTTGGAGATTCTCTCTTTCACTTGATTGTATAATAAATTATAACATATGAGGGAAACGGAAAATCAACAATCATTACCTGTCATAGCATATAAATTACCATAGGCTTGGTAAAGGATCAAACCTCTACCGCTAGGTGCAAGTATTATTCATAACTATCTAAGAGGTCTTTATAAAGGGTTGTGAGGTGTAGGTGTAAGATAACATATAATGGAAATAGAAATGAATGGGATACATTTGGGTGGTGACTTTGGGTGAATTTAGGGTGGAAGGGTTAGCTAATTATTTACACAAATACACTTTGGTTTTGTTGTTAAGCCAAGACTCGGACAAAGATATACAAACTCTACACAACTCTACATCAATCTCTTTCTTTTTCTTTTCTCTTTTTTTTGAATAACATAATACATCACATGGGGTTTATAATACGTACCCCTACACTTGAGCTTTTACATGCTCGATATTTACAATCTAACTAATCACCCGATTGGAGGTGGATCAAAATAACATGGAGATCATTTGACAAACATATGGGGGTATTGATTTAACTTTTCTTCCCCATTCTTCCGATTCTTTTGCGAAATAAATACTACGATGAATCCCAATCGTCCCAAAACTGTATTTACAAGGATAATGACTTAGCAACCGTGTACTCAATAATTAACTTGGGTTTTTAAACACAACAAGGTACTAAAGGTGGTACATATAGGTAGGAACACAATATTTTATTTTATTATTCTTTTTAAGGGCGATTTGGGTGACACGTTTGTTTAGGGTGACAAATGCTCCTTCATTAATAGTCAGGATTAACAGAAATTACGATAATGTGAAAAAGGATAGACTCGTTAGGGTTTGTACTTAGGGGTATCCTGCACTAAAGGTGAGTGCATGGCAAAGGTGTGGGATAGTTATATGATCGGTGTGACCATCATAACAATTACAGGTTTAAAACATGGGTTAATCCTAATGCCTCTTATCAAGCAAATCCTAATACTTACTATGCGGTCTCAGGATGCATCACAATAACAAGTTCTATAATTTAATATGCTACTGGTACACTCATATGAATTTTACTAACACTAGACATTCCAGAAAAGGAGGCAAGGCAATGCATACATGGTCATAATGACAGAATAGACATGCATGCCTACAGATCAACATTAACTCGAACCGGGTAAAGATAAAATCATCTTGGGTTACCAACGATGGGTACCCAAATTCCTAAAGATCTAAGGGCAAACCTCACATTTTTAGGGTGGAATTCTATGGGTTATTGTGCTAGTCATATAGATTCCTATCCATGAGACACTATTAATACTTGGTTTTCGTCGGTATGTGTCATAAAAAATATTTAAATTTGGGTAAAAATTACCTCTTATGCTATGTTTCAATATATTACCCATCATTTTAAGGACAAAGCAAATGGAAAATGAAAGAATAGTTTCTAAGGCTTATTTCCCCCTACACTTAGTTGAACATTGTCCTAATGTTCTCTAGAAGTACCCGTTGAAACGAATAAAGGGAAAAGAAAACAAGGAAAAGAAACTAGTACTCCCATGGTTTACTCAATAATGGAGAAGAAACATGTGATAACTGGTTAAATTGTCCTCCGAGAATTATCCAATGAAACTTTCTAAGAACTTCCAAGCTTCTTCTCATCAAATATAACCTGTAATCAAAGACAAAGACAACTATACCAAGCATAAATGTTGCGTTAGACTAACTATACATAAGATTCAGGTTCGACTCGATAAAGCAGTAGAAATAGGATGAGAGAATGTTAAATTCATTAGGTTTCGCAGGTTTGTAACAGAAGCAAATTAAATATATTAAACTGTTATGCAAGTTTTATTTTTCAAAAATAATTTAAAATCTATAGTTTTTGGGACACTGGGCGTTTTGACGCCGTCAGGGTTTTTGAGACCCCATCCACTTGGCATCGTTTTGGGAGACAGCGTAAACGTGTAATCGTGATGCCGTCTCACTGTCTATTGAAACGAAAATTTGTTTTGTATGAAAAATTTCCTGCACTTGATCCATAAGTTAGTTCCTGTACAACATGGACAGCCATTAAAACCTGATGATTTATTATTCATCATATGACTCGAAATGACGCGAATTAATCTAAACAATTTTCAAATAAAAAAAATATTTTAACAGGTTTGAATTTGGCTCAAAGCGGAATAGATGCCCTCCTACACTTATTATTTTGTATAATAACCTTTGTTTGAAATTAGACGATGGTTAAAGAAAAACAAAGCATGATTACAAGATAATTCACACACAATAAAACAAACGGTAAAGAATTAAAACATACATGCACCTTAATTTCTGAGGGAAAAGTAAATTGGGTTGCCTCCCAAGAAGCGCTTTTCTTTATTAACGAGTCTTGTAGCTAGACTCGAAGTCGCACGTCCTTACGTGACTTCTCCATCATCATCCATTCCTGTTAGGTATTCAAGTCCAAGCTCTAGGCTAGGCATTCCTTATAGAATCCTAGTATTTTGCTCATCACATAATCTACTCCTCTTTTCTTGTCCTCCTCGTTTCTAAGATAGACTGATTTGGTGTGTTCTTTCTCAAGGTCTGACAGTGAGTTGTATTGTTCTATCTTATGGGGCATCTTATAGGCAATGTCATCATCTCCATAGGTGAACCTAACTACTCCCTCGGGTAAGTCATGAGTCATATTGGATACTTTAATGAAAGGTCTTCCTAGAACTACTTGAGATAGCCTAGGGTTTATGATTGAGCTAATATCCTCGACAATCATGAAATCAGCAAGGTAGGTAAAGTTTCCTATGAAGACATGCATTCCTTTAATTCTTCTTGTGAAATTACTAACCCTCCCATTTGTATCTTACCTAGGGCCTAACTTTCTCCTCATGATCCAGTTATACATCATTCGGGTCATAACATTAAGAGGGGAGTTGAGGTCAATGTAAGCTTTTTCAATATGAACGTGCCCGATGTTGCATGGGATCTTGAGGTTGTGAGGGCATCTTTCCGTAATGATGGGGTTTCTAAGAAATATCAAAGGGACCGGGCCACTCATTAAATATCTATGGTAGGTCAGTTCTTCCCTAGTTGGGAGAGTGTCGAAGTATTCCACGATTGGTTCTTCCGTCGGTGCTTCTTCTACTTCGTTTGGTGGTTCATCATTTTCTCGTATGATTTCGATGTACATCACTTCTCCGCCATCCTCTTTAGAGCAAACAAATTTCGCATTGGAGGATCAGGGGACTAGTCCGAGTGACTCAAGCATTGAGTTTAATTTTCACACCTGCTCCGTGGCAATGGAGGCGAATTGATCAGATTGTGGGTCCAGATTGGTGTCATCAAGGTTGCCTTCTTCATGCTCGATTTATAGTTCATCAACTTGGGGTTTTTCGGGTTGATCGTGTTGGATAGTGAAAGCGTTGATTGAGCTGTGGATTTTGGCTGAGCACTGTGGGTCCATTGTTGGGTAAGAACGAGCAGACGAAATTGGATGAGTCTCTAGCGTGGGTTCTTAACCGTGTCGCTAGGCAGTATGCCTGCTATTTGGTTAGTGATGGCTCTTAGCACGGTGTCAATTTTGTTGGTCATCTCACTTTGTTGTCGTTTAAAATCGGCTTCAATCCTTGACAGTCTAGCGTCCTGAGATGCCATGAATTCAGAAACCAGTCCTTCTATATTTGATTGATTATTAAAATTTTGAGGACGGTTGTAGGAGGGACGGTTCAGGATTGAACCGTTGGGTTAGAACCGATTAGGTGGGTTTGAGAAATTGTTTTGAGAATTTTGGGGTTGTCTCCACATAAGGTTTGGGTGACTTTTCCATGATGGATTATACGTGTCACCAAGATGGTTTTGCTTGGGCTTAAAGGTATACCACTTACCTCCCGCTTCATAGGTACGCGTGGATGCATAGTCCACGAAGGCTTGTTTGGGGTTTTCCATGCAATTCTGAGTGTCATGTGGACCACTATAGATTTCACACGAGGTAGTGATTTTGTTCACTTGGGTAGGTTGTGTCGGAGCAAGATGAGCTTCCATCAAGCGTTGGACTTGAGTTTCGAGCTCGATTAGACGACGGTCGGATGTACTCGGGACATCTTGAGGCAGTGCGATTGCCTTGACCGGTTTTGCGAAATCCCTTGGGTCATTCCAACTTTTGTTGTCATAGAGGGCAAGGTCCTATAATATTGCCCAGGATTCTTCGGGGTTGAGATCACGAAGCTTACCACCGCCCGATTGGTCAATGGTTCGTCTTGTGATGGGATTGACATGATCATAAAAGATTTGGACTTGGAGCCAAAGATCGATGCCATGATGAGGGACTTTTTGGAGTAAGTCCTTGAAATGAGTCCATGCTTCGGATAATGATTCCTAATGATGCTGTTGGAACATCAGGATATCATTGCGGAGTTTCGCTGTCCTTCCCGGTGGGAAGAATTAAGCAAGGAATCGGGTAGTAAGATCCTCCCATGTGGAGATGGATCCTGCTGGAAGACGTTCAAGCTAGTTGCTAGCTTGATCGCGTAGGGAAAATTGAAATAATAGCAGGCGCGTTCTTTCCCTGTTTTCACCGTCAAGGTCAAGTGAGTCTACTAGTTTAAGGAAGTCCTTGAGGTGTTAGTTTGGATCCTCAGACCATAGTCCATGAAATGAGCATCCGTTTTGCACCAACCGGATGGTGTCGGATCGAAGAGGTACCACATTGTTCCCTACGGGGAGCTCAATGGTATTCCTATAGCCCTCGTGACTTGGTCTGGAGTAGTCTCCAAGAGTACGGATAGGATTCTCGTCTCCCATGGTGGTTGACAAGAATGAGTTACGAAACAGATAACACAAAGAAAAGATAGACTACAAGAAAGCTAATATGCGGAAATTAAATTCTTACTTGAAAGGATTCAAGCAAGTAGAACTAAGCTAAACTATGATTAGAACCTAACTATTCCCTAGGCGACGGCGCCAAAAACTTGATGCGGGTGTCGTATGGGACTCTCTCGCGAGAAGTTTTACAACTCCCTAGGCAGTGCACCTAATCGTTGTAGTGTAGTATAGGCAAGACTCGGGGTTGCTTATCGTTCCGCTCAGAGAATAGGTTGGGAAGGTCTAACCACAATCTAACTAAATTCTAAGGGTTGAAGGAAGATTATTTTTGTATTTTTATATTTTATAGAAAGCAAGTAAAATCAATGGTTTGAGAGGTTGGTTTGATTATCTAATAATTAAACTAAATATTAATCTAAACTACTGGTGGAAACTTTATGATAGGGAAAGCTGTATTTACCTAATCATGCACTACTCCTTAGACTGCTTCTCCTAAATCTGTTGCCTTGTCACCCTTGTGATGGTCTGTGTAGGTATTTCCTAAAGTATGGACAAATTACACGAAAACGCCACCTACGCAATAAGCTCCCAGAGCAACGCACTGGCAAGGTAGTATGAAGACTATTACCAGGCCCCTAGGATTCCTATTGAATGCATGTGAAATAACCTAAGAGGGATCAACCAGAATAAGGGTAAGGTAGTATGAAGACTGTTACCGCTGGTATCCTTTCTACACAATCACGTTTCCCTAGACATATCAACAGCGATTATAGACAGATCACTGGTTTTCTAAAGCCTAACGTGCACATCCAACACAAGAAGCAACATCTAAAGGATACACAATCTAAGTTTCATGCAATCATAAGTAAATACAAAGGAGGGTTTAGCCTAACATGTTAAGAATAAAGCAAGAAAGATAAATCACACAACACATAGACATATTGAATGATAAACTGAATCTTACTTGATTAAAACATGTAATTGAGTGATAACAATAGGGTTTATAAGCCCTAAAACGACCTCCTATAGCTGACAAACGAGTTAGGGTTCGTACCCTAACTTTATTATAAAGTTGCACACTAAATAACCTAAATTCGGTTTGTATATATAGAGAAATCGCGGCGACGGCGTCGCTTTATAGGTGTGACGCCGTCGTGAAAAGAATCTTCTAGATCCGCTTTTGAGTCGGCGCGGGCTGACGCCGTCATGAAATCTTGTGACGCCGTCGCTTGATGAGCTGCGACGGCGTCGTGTATAGCTTCTGACGCCGTCTCCAGCGTCTGTAAAGAGAGATCTTCAAGAATCTTGGTGTTGGTCCGTAGTCTCGTCCGTTTCTTCTCCAAATGAGCCCAAGTCACATGTAAATCCTCCAAATGCCATCCAAATGCGAAATACCTAAAAAGGAACTAGTAAGTACCTATTTTGGGCATAAATGCATGATTTTGGGGGTAAAACGACCTCGAAAAAGTGTATAAAATGACACCTCATCAACACATGACTCTTCAGTTCCTACTAGTGAGACTGAGCTCACATCTTTAGTTCCTACTGAAGTTGAGAACACTGAACAAGAATAAAAGATTAATGAATTAACTAAACTTGTTCAGATGTTAACTGATGAAAAGGTCAACTCTACCCAAAACACTTAAGTGTCAAAATCACAGATTTAACAGACTAAGTCATCTATGTTAGTTGACTCCTCAAAAATGAGTCAAGATTCTAAACCAAAAGTTCAGAACCCTGGCTCATCTAAGTCACTCAGGCCAAAGCCTATTCAAAAACCAAAACTTAAGTGTAAACTCTATCATTGTACCAATCACTCAACTGATGATTGCTATAGGATTATCTACTGCATGATATGCAAAAAGAAGGATCATAGGACCTCAGATCATGAAATGTATAATGCGTCACTAAAAAGGAGTAAAAACTACAAGGCTCAGCCTTATTAGTATGCACCCTCTTCTAAGCAGATCCTGAAAGCAAAGGCAAAGCCTTTCCCACCATGCACACATTGTGGTTTCAATGATCACAGACCTGATGATTGTAGAAACTAACTTGAGTGTGATATCTGTGGAAGTTATGATCACTTTACCTTAGGACACAATCGTGTCATTCATATAAGAGGAGGAATACTAGCTGAGTCCTCTTAGCCTAATGAGTCTTCAACTGGTGTAAAGTGTAATACATGTGGAAGCACTATACACTCCACCACTGACCACAATGAGTTTGATCACTTTAAAAGAGGTGAGAAAGTTTAGGCTATAAAGGCCAGGGAGCCCACCAAAAAGTGGGTTCACAAGAGAAACTAACCCAAGTTTATTATTTGTGCAGAGACACACAAGGGAGCCCAACTAGTACCTGGACAGTGGATGCTCAAGGAGTATGACTGGTGTTAAGAGTTATCTGTACAAATATGTACAACAACTTGGTCATAAGGTAGTGTTTGGCGATAACTCATCTTGTATTACTGAGGAATATGGTTTAATAAACTATGTGGGTATTATTTTTACAAAAGTAGCCTTTGTAAATAGTTGTACAATCTAATCAACATTAGTCAACTCTGTGATGCTAAATACATTGTATAATTTGATAATAAACAAGGAACAATCTTTAATGCTAACAAAGAAATTATCCTGATAGCACCTAGAAGAAATGATGTTTATGTCCTTGACATGTCATCACTGACTCCAAATGGAGCTTTCTTCTTTGCCAAAGCCTCAGAAAGTGTAAACTGGCTATGGCATAAAAGACTATCACACCTATATTTCATGAACATTAATAAACTTGCAAAACAAAACAAAGTTCTTGGTCTTCCTTCTCTAGTTTATTCAAAGGATAAACCTTGCTCAGCATGTGAAAAAGGAAAAGACCATAGAGCTTCATTCAAAACTAAACAAAACTTCTCTATCAAGAAGTGTTTGCATCTTCTTCATATGGATTTATTTAGACTAATAAATCCATAAATCATGAGAAGTATACCCTAGGCATTGTTAATGAGTACTCAAGGTACACATGGGTTTACTTTCTTAAAAAGAAGAGCCAGGCACCTAAAATGATTATGTCTTTTATCAGGATGGTAGAAAACCAAAATGATGTAAAAGTCAAACAATTTATAATTGATAAAGGGACTGAGTTTAGAAATCATGAACTTGAGAGTTTTTGTGATAAGAAAGGAATTTCTTAGAACTTCTCTTCTCCCTATACACCTGAACAAAATGGTGTAGCTGAAAAGAAGAATATAACTTTCATTGAGGTTGCTAGAACAATGTTGTATGGCTCAGTACTCTCTAAGCATTTCTAGACTAAAGCAGTCAGAATAGCCTGTTATACTCAAAATAGATCAATCATTGTCAAAAGACATGATAAGACTCCATATGAGATATTCAGAGAAAGAATCCTTGATATCAGCTATTTTCATGTATTTGGATGCCTGTGTTTTTTTTGAGTAAAGGGTTACCCCGATAAAGTATATTAAAACCAAAATGTTAAGTACAAAATGGAATTTGGCTAAAGTACCACATTAACCTCAGGCTAAACAGCTTGAAAAACACCTAAAACTAGTGCTTATGACATGCCATAAACACTTACAACTCTAGAGACAACTAATTAATTGAAATTAGATCAAATGACTCATCAAAAAAAGCTAACCAGCATCATCCATGTAAGTAGACGAACTTCTACCGGTCTTTTTTACTTTGGAATAAGTTAGCCGATTCATCATACACATTTTTAACTTCTTCATCACCTTCATCATCCAAGGCAGAGTAAGGATTCAATATTGGGATATTACCTTGTGTAGCAGAAGTAACAGTAATCTTCAACATAAATGACGGTTTAGATGCATTACCCATATTAGTAGCTCTTTTTTTTGGTGCGCTTTTAGTCGTCTTAGGCTCATACCTAACAGTTTGTTTAACCGAGTGACCACCAAACTGCCCACCATTAGCAGACTTGGATTTACACTTCTTCTTCTTCTTTTTTCCCACATTTTAGAAACCATCATTAGTCTTCTCAACCGTAGGAGTAGCAACATTAGAAGTAACAACAATTGGAGTAATCGACACCTTTTTAGGGCAATGGTCTTGAACATGGCCAAATATCTTACATAGGTCACATTGAGGTGGCTTCCATTCATACTCAATAGTAATAGTTTTAATTGTAAACCCCGTACCCTTAATTAAAGGAACACCCATAGTAAGATTCTCCTTAAGAACATCCCCCACATTAATTTCAATCAAGCAACGGGCAAAACTACTTCTTCCTTATGACTCAATGCACATCGAGGTAGTGTAGGAGTCAAGCATAATAGGCTTACCTATTTGAGACGCGATAATGCTTAAGCCATCTTCTGAAAAAAACTTAAATAGGAACATCATGAATTTTAACCCATATTGGAATACGGGTTAATTCTTCCTTACATAGACGCGTATCCATGGACCATTTATTCAAAATGATAGGGCTATTACGGATCATCCATGGCCCATTCTCTAGTTTATCATCCAAACTGTTAGAAGTTTTGAATTGAAAAAAGAAAAAGCCTTTGGAGTTCATCATTATTCTTGTCAACCTGTATTTGCCCCAATTATTACGAGCATAGTACTCCACAACCGGGAAGGCAATATGTTTAACTAATAAAATAACCATATAATGTATTAGCAAAGCGGGTACTAACCATTTCAACAACTTTCCTAGGTATAGAGAACTTGGCACCTTTACACATATTTTCTAGAGATAAAGAACGAAATTTCGCATTTGATTTAGTAAGTTCCAATTTCGAACCTCCTGCATAAGAATTTGGCTTATCTTGAACAATGACAGATTGGATAATTCGAACATCTAACAAATTAGATTTAACCGAATCCAAAGAATTAACAACGAATGGAGCACCCTCTGGCATAGTAATCAGAGACTAGACAATTGGGGGATCATCCACATGTAGAGTGTCATCATTAGAGGTATCCATAGTAGTGTTTCCCACATTGCTAGTAACACTAGGATTTTCATCCGTACGCCTTTTCCATGTTGTATACACAGAATCCATAACATCTTTACACATTTCATCAGTCATTCCTGACCATACAGCCTTGTGTTTTCCCATCTCTAACCTATTCATTAAGTCCTCAATATCCGCAAAGGTTTTAAAAGGAACACCAAATTTTTTAGCAATATTAAGCACATTCAGGACAATGTTAAAATAATTGCATCATTATTACCTTTGGTTGGAAGCAAGTCAGAATTATCAGCCTGCTCTTGCATGCCTTGTGTTTATTCATAATCACAAGGATCATCTAGGTAAATTTGATGCTAAGGATGATGATGGTTATTTCTTAGGATATTTTTTGTCTCAAAAGCTTTCAGAGTTTTTAACCCAACAAGTTGAGAAGACTTATCATGTAACATTTGATGAGAGTTTGGAAGCCATCAGGTTTACCAATACATCAGTGGATGAGATAGGAATTGATGATTTCTCTAGATATCCTCCTAATGGATTTATTCATAAGGATGACCCATCTAGAAAATATCAAGCAAATTATGATATCTCATACTATGTCATTCCTCATGGTCGTTCACTCACTGAACTTACCCAAGAAAAACATGTTACCGAAGTGATTTCTCTAAATGAGCATGAACTAACTCATACTGAGTCTGCTGAAGGTCCTCCTAACCTAATCAACACTGAAGGAACTCATGAACAAAATGTTCAGGATGAAAAAATTATTACCCAACCCACTGAAGGTCCATCACGGGGCAATACTGAAGTCTTAGTATCTATCGATGAACCCATAGTCCTTGATGTTCCTCAATCTCAAATTTCTCATCAAGCCTCTACAAGTTCTCATCCTGCTCCTCAGGATAGATGGCCAAAAGACCAACATATTGAACTTGTGAATATCATTGGTGATCCCGGTGAAGGCATGCTTACAAGAAGCATGGCTGCCAAACTTACAACTGCCTTAGCTAGTGAATGTCTATTTGCTGACTTTCTCTTTGCGATAGAACCTAAAAAGGTGTTTGAGGCACTGAAGCACCCAAGATGGGTTGATGCCATGCAAGAAGAACTAAATCAGTTCTAGAGAAACAAAGTATGGACTCTTGTCCTACTCCCTTATAGAAAAACAGCCATAGGCTCCAAATAGATATTCAAGAACAAGAAAGATGAGCATTGTATAACCACCAAAAACAAAGCAAGACTAGTTGCACAAGGTTATAGTCATGAAGAAGTAATTGAATATGATGAAACCTTTACACCAGTGGCAAGCATGGAACCATCAGGATATTCCTTGCTTTTGCTACATATATGAACTTTATAGTTTTCCAAATGGATGTCAAAAGTGCCTTCCTGAATGGTAAACTAAAAAAGAAGTCTATGTGAAACAACCTCCTGGCTTTGAAAGTAGTGAGTTCCCTGATTATGTCTGCAAGCTTGATAAAGCCCTTTATGGGCTGAAACAAGCTCCCAAGGCATGGTATGAGACCCTATCTACTTTCTTTATTCAAAATTAGTTTTCCAGGGGAAGAATGGATAACACATTGTTTATCTATAAATCAAAATGAGATGTCCTACTTTTTTAGGTATATGTAGATGACATCATATTTGGCTCAACAAGTTATAAACTTTGTAAACAGTTTGAGAAACTGATGACAAAGAAATTTGAAATGAGTATGATAAAAGAACTCACCTATTTCATTGGACTGCAAATCAAGCAGGATGACAAAGGAATCTCCATTTATCAAGAACAGTACACTAGAAACTTACTCAAGAAATATGAAATTTCTAATAGTTCCTCAGTGAAAACACCCATGGTTCCTCCAAAAAACTTAGGTCCTAATCTTGCTGGCAAGCCAGTCAATGAGACCTCATATAGGGGAATGATTGAGTCACTTATGTACTTAACTGCCAGCCTGATATCCAATTCTCCACAATCTTATGTTAAGATATCAGTCCAATCCAAAGGAATCACATCTAACTGCTATGAAAAGAATCCTCAAGTACCTGAAAGGTACTCCAACCCTTGGTCTGTATTATCTAAAATGTTCAGGCTTTGATCCAAAAGGATACTCAGACTAAGCACCTCAGGTGCCTGCCAAATACTTGGTGGAAAATTGGTTTGTTGGAGTGCTAAGAAACAACAGTCAGTGGCTATGTCCTTAGCCGAGGTTGAATATGTTACTGCTATAGGGTGTTGTGCAAGTATCCTATGGATGAAAAGTCAACTAAGTGACTATGACATCCATTACAAAATGGTACCCATCTTTTGTGACAACATCAGTGCCATTGCTATATCCAACAATCTAGTACTTCACTCAAGAACCAAGCATACTGATATAAGATATCACTTCATCAGGGATCACATCTTAAAAAGAGATATCAAATTACACTTCATCCCCACTGAGTATTAGCCAGCTGATATATTTACCAAGACATTGAATGAACCTACTTTCACCAGACTAAAAGCAGAGTTAGGCATGTTGAACATTGATTGATCAGTCTCCCTGATCAAACATGTTCAGTGTGGTGTATATTCTTTTCTCTCTGAAACTATCTCCCTAAACACATATGATTCCCATGACACTAAGAGACACATTAAATGAAGTAACTAAATGCTCTAAATCCTTAGTTACTTAATGTCTGAGGTTGGTGACTGAACATATTAAATAAGGAACAAATATTCCTTATCTAACTGTCATCCAATAGTCGTGGGCCCTTACTTATCCCATATATCACTCAAATAGCCCACTATGAATTTAATGCTCACTCCCACAAATATGACCCCTTCCCAAAATGTCTAATCAAATGAATTTTATCCGTCATTCCTACATCATACGTGCAAAACTGCAGGACAATAAAACGGCAAAAGATTAGTCGTAAATAACAAGATCATGCAAGAAACATCATTAAATGTGTTACTGACGTGTCGTTGAGTGTAGGTATGATTTATTATCAAGTTTTACATTTATATTTTGTCGACTATACCTAAAACAACACTAATGAGCAGTATACCCGATCAGATGTAGCTTCGTTAGTAAGTAGGGTGTCGATCACTAAGAGCATGAGCGTTAATCTTTTAGTTCTATCAATATTTTGGTTAACTAAATTAAGTCAATTTAAACTATGTTAATTCTAATCTATGTTAACCCTATGCTAAACCTAATTCTAACTATTAAAGGAAGGAAGATTCAGTCTGGGAGACTAATACAGGTTTGGTGTGACTTAAATCAATTTAAAACACAATAACACACGTAAGCAGATAATCAAAAGACAGAAGAGCGGTCTAGCCAATTATAAAAAAAACTGTATTAACCATGATTATTCCAATTAAAACGCAGGTTTGTTTATTTTAGTCCAATGAGGGCTTATTTCGAGGCGGCATATCATTCCAAGATTTAGGCGGTACTTCTTCCTAAAACCTAGACACGTAGAATTTTGTCACAATTAAACGCATTCGCATAAAGCATCCTATTTGCTGATTATAATCTATCTTAGAAGATTAATAATGGTGATCTTATTAAACCCTAGCTAATAGAGACTTTACCCACTTATTGCTTAACGACTCTTTATATACTAGTAGTCTACTATCCGAGTCTTTACCAAAGGAAGCAGAACGTTATACTAGGTCACCTGCTAGAACAACTTATTCCCTTAAACAGTTGGTAAAGATAGGTCAATATTTGGGATCCTATTATTCTAGATATATAAATTGTGGATATAGAGAGCCATCCTGGCATCTAGCTAGCTATATATTTTGCATTTCTAGATAGAATTGAATGATGGGTTGCATACTTAAGCACATAAACAAGTATGAATTGATAAACATAATCAACAACGAATGGTAAATTAAGCAATCGATATAAACAAACCAAACATTTAAATCTTCATAAACATGGCTAATACCGAAGGGTATTAACCCTTAACCATTATAATTAATACAAGAATAATAATCAAATCAACCAAGGTAAACTAACCGAGTTAAACGAATGAACCAAAAATTGAATGATTATTAAAGTATAGGGGATTACAAGGTGTTTCCTATGAAATTAAAAGCTTTGCTTGACCTCTTCTGCTCTTTTTGTCTTCTAAAAATCAACTTTTGTGGTTAGGGTATCAAAAATATGATCAAGCACACCTAAAACTCATTTTTAGGTTTTCTATTTATAGTGTCTAGAATATGGTCGATATGCCGTATTGGTTAAGGTCAATACAACGTATAAAGAGTTTCTTGGAGTAGGGATCGCGTTCAATATCTTCTAGAATCTTCGTATACTATATCTTTGCATAAGGCGTATGATATCTTCTGGATACAGCGTATAGGTCTTCGTGGTTTCTTGTGAAGTGTAGGCACAGAAATGCCATATCTTCCTTGATGGATACGGCGTATAATCAGTCAGAATAGTTTCTTCAGATTTCTTCATTTTAGCTCCATAATGCGTGCCTTTTAGCTAATCTTCACAAGTACTCCATAATTACCGCAAATCTCATATTTAAATGATTAAGTACCAATTCATGCAATAATCATATAAAATGGGTAAGAAACATATGATAAATGATGCTATACAAGTGACGTTATTTGGTGTCATCAGTTACCAAACCATTTTTAACTTTTTTTCAAAAAATAAAAGTTTAAAAAATATTAAAACCTATTTACATTTACCTATAAATACCCCTTCAATGAATGGAACACACAAAACAAAAAAGCAAATAAACTTTACTCAATTTTCCTCTCAAAAGAAGTGTGTGTTTTCTTCATTTTCTGGTAAAAAACTCTCACTTAATAGTACTTGTTCATTACAAACTGTTTTTTCTCAAATCATTTGTTTGGTCAAGTGTGTTCAACACCAAGATATCCATCTTTGTATTGACTTTCTTGATAACATATCACACATTTCACGATAGCGATCAACGTTGAAATTAACTTGTGACCATCTGGTGTGTGATATTCTGTCATTAAAACCTTTTTTTTTCAAAAATTTTCTACAATGGAAGAAGAACAAACAATTATTGCTCTTCAATAGGGAAACATGACTGTGGATAATGTGACTTTTCAAACAAATAATGTAATAGGAAACTTTAACTATCCAGCAAATGTCCTTGCTTACAAACCAATCATGAAATTTTTAATGAATTATCCTTTAAAACTGGCCTTTACAAAATGCCTCTCAGTACTATACCAAAACCTCCTGAGGGAGTTCTGGAGTACTGCGATAGCCTATGACCTAAATCCACCTGTTGATGACTTCGTGGATCATCTACTCAAGGAGTATTTGATCAAGTTTTTAGTGACGAATGGCAAGTCTTTCACCCTCGATTACAAAACATTTTATTCATCTACTGTTCTTGATTATAATAATGGTAAATATGTTACTCACCTATCTGCTGAGGCTGTTAAAATTGAACTAGGAAAGATTGCCAACCATGCAAGTTATCTGCACAAAACCCATATCCCGAAGAACTCTTTTCCTATGGCTTGGAGAATCTTGTTTACTTTTGTGATTCTGGTTCTCGACGAGAATTACTCATCTACTGAATAGAACAACTCTATTCAGCATATGATCGCCTATTGTCTCATTACTAGGATTGAGGCTGACATTGGAGAGATCATTTACAGTGATCTCATAACCAAGCTGTTGAGTAAATCTAGGCTAAAATACATTTCTTACCCTAGATCTATTTCATGTGCTTTAGAACACTCAAGATAAAAAATTTAGGAATCTTCCTAACATCATAAGTAACTTTATTTTTTAAAGGACCCATCCAAAGTCATTGATATTAAATTGACGACCCATATGATTGCTGTAAATAATCAAAAGGATTCAGTGTCTTCATTTCCTGTTTCTGGAAAGAAAAAGAAAGTGAAGTCTTAGACTATGACTCCTACCTTACCCAAGTCATAGGGCCCTGAGGCTTCTAGAGTACTCTCTAAGAAGAGAAAACAACCTAAGTCAATAAAGACACCTAGTGAGACCAAGGTAACACCACCAAGCCAACGGAGGGTTATGAGAAATACCACTCAATCTCCTCGGGCATCGTACCTGATCCTTAAGATCCAAAGAGAAACATACAACTCGCTAGTATGAGATTGCATTTTACTTTACCCGATAAGGGTATTTGTAAATTACAACCTTTGCTTGAGGGGCCAACTACTGATCCCAAAGACTCAGGGGGAAACATTCAGCCCGCTGATAAAGTATTGCCTTCCACGGTTCCTAATGAAGGTACGGCTAAAACCATGCCGTGTCCTGAAGGGCCACTTAGGGATAAACACTCAGAGGGAAACAAACCACCCTCTGATATGGAACCAATCAACCCTTCTGTTGATGATCTTTCAGGGACTGGTGCTGAGTACTAGGTGGATAAAACCCAATCCACTAGACGGAGGTACCAGACCCTGACCAAAAATAAAGGCAAGACTTCTTCTGAAGTGGAGCCGGGTCTTGAAACCTTACAACTCACCACCCTTATAGATATCCAACCATATTTACTCTCTAAGGATGAACTAGCTCAGGAGAGTGATGAAGAGGAAGTGTTTGCTACTAGATAAGACATGGATGAAGACAATCTAGCTGATGAAGAAGAACATAAATCTCCACCACCAAACATAGACAAGCCTGAATCACCTCACACTCAAGATAATAGTGAATCAGCTTCTGACTCCTCTTGTCCTGAAATCAAGAAATATGACAACATCTTGCCACTCATTGAAAGGCAACTGGTCAAATATCTTAGGAAGGCCTCTAGAGTTGTTTTTATTAGTATTACTAAAGAACAATGGAAACAACATTGGGATCTTCTTTACAAATATATTTGGTGATCAGGCATTCTAAAGATGGAACGATATCCACAAGGTTAGAGTGGATTCTCTTGTATCATACCTAGTGATGGCCTCAATGGTCAAGACTGAAGAGAATGCAAGATTCTCCTTGAAGCTAAGAAAGATAATTGTTGATCACCTAGACCAAGAAAAGCTAAAATCCAAGAAAGTAAAGCTAGAAGCATTAGGATACCATGTAGAATGAAGCACTCCTATGATTATCTTTGTATAGCCTTTTGTAATAGATGATAGGATCCTGTAATAGAATCAATGAAGTAGTTTTTGTTATAAGTATCCCTTAATTACTTTTTAGAATCAGTGTGAGAAAAAGCTGTATTTACTCACTCACACTGATAAACACTTAGGCTATATTTATATGCAAATAGGGGGAGATTGTTAGGCCAATTTTATTACCCACTGATATTTCACTTAAGATTTGAATACAAAATAACCTAAGTGTAAATATCCTTTAACAATTCAAGGTCACTGAGTGAATAGTCACTCCGTGAGTTACCTTCAAGATGTTCAGCCTGACTCTACAAGAAAGACTCTAACATTCAGTGAGGAGGTACTCAGTAAATGAAGCCTAAGCCAAAGAAGAAGGTGATGAGTTCAGTGAGTTGTGGCAATAGACTCACTGGGCCCCATACGATCTCCAACAACTAGAAGACCCTGAAAACAAGAGACTAAAGAATAGGCGGGATAGTTTGAAAGCAGATAAGTCCAAGCTCTTATCACCTAAAGTCAACCTATCCTGAATAGGGTATAAGACAAGTTCAGTGTCAGGACTAAACTTGGAAAGAGCATTTGTCCCATACTTAGATAGAAATTGTAATAAAGACAAAGCTGTACAAATGTACTAGCCTATCAGCTTTGGGATTAGTGCTTACCACCCATGTGGGTGTGACCCTACCTAAGTAGTATAAATAGAACTCTTGTAACGGAGTAGATGTTAAGTTTGTGCATTCAAAGTCGTATCTTTCACAAACACATCTACTTCTTCAAATCTACTAAGTCTCCGAGCAAGCTCAGTTGGTTAGCATAGTAGTTAACTTTGCATAACATTTTAGGTTTATGCAAAGTTATTAGTGAGGAGATCACACACACACATTGTCATTCAATCCCCATTGTAGTTCCGCATACAATGGGGTATAATTCTTAATAATCTATAAGAGTTAAACGTTAAAAAATTGTTTTGTGTCTTTAGTGTTTTACTTATTATATCTTGTCAAAACTGCTTTTCTTTTGCATTGCGAGTAGCCATGAGTTAGTTTCTTAACTATTATAGTTATTTTGTGACTAATTCAAAGGGAATAACACCTTTCATAACAATTGAATCAGCTTTAATTTGTAAACGTAAAACAATAATCAATTTGTTACATTAACAAAAAACTTGGGTCCAACACGGAAAACTATAATCAATGTTTTTTAAAGAAACATGCTTCTTATTACTCCCTCCGTCCTAAAATTATTGTCTCCCGACAAAAAACACACAGATTAAGAAAAATGTATTTATTACTGCTTTATCTTTCTTACTTTTTGACAGAATGACAGTTTTACCCTAGCTAATTAATTAAATTATTCTTCAAAGTTTGTAATTTTAATTTTAAACAAGGGTAATATAATAAACTTGATCAAACTTTCCTATCTATTTTTAGCAGTGGACAATAAAAATGAAACGGAGAGAGTACATTTAAGGGAAGCGGCCAATAAGAACAAAGCGGGACTATTTTCTTGGAAACATATGTTGGGGAGCGTTAAGCGAGCACCGATTAGTCAACCAAGGAAAAAGTTCCTTTTAGTCGAAAAGCGTATCCCAGCGTTGGAAACAACAACAACAACAAAAAGCTTATTTAGTTTTTTCTATATAAAAAAATATTTGAAGGAAAATACACAACATACTAGCTAGACATGAGCAAGCTCACCTTTTGTTGCGTCTTAACAGGAGTAGATGGACCTTTGCGAGCCGAACTCATTTCTTCGTAGTTCATTTTACACCAACAATTCCAATTCAAACGCCTACAAATGGTGCATGTATTTGATTCCCCCCATGCTTTCTCTTCCTTCATTGATCGCATAAACTCATCGAATCGTTTAGCTGATTTCGAAAACAAAAAAAAGATGAATATAAATAACATCAGAAAACAACATACTGAAAGAATTCAAAAAGGTAAAATTAATCATACCATCGCCGTCCCAAAGATCAGCTGGGGTAAAACCGTACATCGATAGTAATATGGACCAACATAAGTATGGTTTACATCAAGTAATATTACACCATTATCTTGTTGTTCAATTTCGTCTAAAGTATAAAACATGCCAGTGAATTTTGCGAGTAGAGTTTGATTATGTAATTTTGCAAATAGTTTGAGATCACTTTTATTCTTCTTTGCAAATTTACCAAGTATAAAACTTCTTTGCAAAACCAAATCACATGTAAATCGTTAGCATCAAGCAATATTGACCCATTTATCTTTGTTGTGAAATTTCGTCTAAAATATAAGACTTGCCAGTGAATTTTGCGAGCAAAGTTTGATTATGTAATTTTGTAAATAATTTGAGGAGATCACTTTTATTCTTCTTTGCAAATTTTACCAAGATTTGTGTACGAGTTTTGGTCTGCATTTGCGTTATCTTTTCGACTTTAGGCTACCTATAATGGTCGGTCGACCATGTGGGTCTCCTCCCGGTCGATGTCGGTCACCCTCACAGTGGCCCAAAGTAGGTCTCGGTCGCGAAGCAAGATTTGAGACGAATACGTCGGACACTCGATCGAGTTCGTATGCATGTTTGTGTGTGTTAATTCAATTAAAATGTATTTTTGTGGGATATGTTTTTTGTAATGTAGGTCATCTTATTGTGTTTGAAAAATCGCATGTAAATCGTCGAAGAAAAAAAACTGAGGGTGTGTTTGGTAGACTGGGTTCAGCCTACGAATTTGGTTTTGGACTCAATAATTTATGTTTGGTGTGTAAAATGGATTGGAGAGGTCCCACAAGAAAGTAAATAAGTGGGATTCTAGCAAAGTGGGGGCAACATGTGGGATTTAAAAAATATATTGTAGTGTTTTTAAAAAAAGTTGACGTGGATTGTTTTGCAGCCATGTAAAAAAATTTATTTTACACAAATACTAATAACTTTATAATTTATGTTATATTTTTTATATAATTTTTTTCTCTCTTCATTTGATTCAAAACCTATACTAAATCCAAATTTAAATTTAAATTCAAATTTAAATCCAAATCCTAATTAATATATATATCAATTTTGTCCGGATACTACGTCGTTTTGACGTCGCTTGCTACAGTGGTGTTTCTTTGGGCTCCCACTTTGGGCCAGCCCAATTAAGTTTTTTTTTACACATACAATTAGGCATTATAAAAAAAATTGTTGGCACAAAATAGGAAAAAAATACAAAAGTACCGATTTATTCAGATAAAAAAATACGCGCGAAAAGATCTTCGATACCTAATAACTTTAAAATAAAAGTAGGCATTATAAAAAAAAATTGTTGGCACAAAATAGGAAAAAAAAATACAAAAGTACCGATTTATTCAGATTAAAAATACGCGCGTAAAGATCCTCGATACCTAATAACTTTAAAATAAACGACAGGGGTCACAAACGTACAACTCTATGAAAGTTTAAACTATATAAATAACATATATTTTTTTTCCATTTACGACTGTAATTAAAAACAGATTTTGCATTAACATATATCATAAAAATGGCATTAAACGGTGTCGTTTTACGCCACCGAAAACCATAAGCCCAAATATATAACACATATTTACCGAAATTCCATAAAATTATATTTAAAAAAACCTCATAAAGCCAAAAAAACAAACCTTTAAACATGAGGGCCAACACATAAGCCCATATAAAAAAACTATTAAACATGAGGCCGAAAAAATAAACCCGCACAAAATAAAATAAAAACCCAAAAAACAAAAACAAAAAATTAACGCCCCGCAGCAACGCGCGGGCAATCATGCTCGTTACATCTTAAAGTTGGTTATATATAACTTAACATTTCTTTGGCTTATTGCATTTAGCAAGGAGAAGCTAATTCCACCTTTTAGTAGATGATCTTCTGGCAATATCATTTAGTGAGTGATAGATGTCATTAAATTGCAATCAACTAACCAGCTACATGAAGTCAGTAACTGTTCATTCCTATCATTCCTGCAGCTGTCAGACCTACGATGGTGGCAATGCTGGTGAACTAGGTTCAGAATCTGATGGTGGGTATGTTTCAATTAAATGACCTCCAAATCTCGTCAGGAGTTTGTCATGAAAAGGTACATTATACATGAAGTCATTATACGGCATTGCTGGTGAACCAGGTTCAGTTAATTGTAAGTGACAATAATAAAGACGTTGCATTAAGGTACTTTTTCACTATTGTGTATCATAGTTTTTTTTTCAGGCCATAAAAGAATGATATGCTTTCAACTCTACTGAAATTAATCAAGAAT
>BQNB010089541.1:5738-24975 GCA_026074375.1 Tanacetum coccineum
GAGTAGTGGCCAAGTAAACTTAGAGTGGTGGCCAAGGAGTGAAGAGTGGTGCCCAAGGAGTTTTACTTGGAGCCCAAGGTGGTGATAAGGTGGTAGTGAGGGTGCTTGGTTGATACATCATTAAAGGTCATGGCTGTTTTTGGACAGCCAACATCAGTCCCGGTGAAATGGTTGTCATTTACAAACCGTAATTCCGATTAAGCTCAAACCAGTGAGCATGGTTAGATATTTGAGTCCTCTACAACTTTTAGTTTTACATATTTAGGGGTTACTATACAAAAATCTAGAGATAACAGCCATTTACTACAGGTGTGCAGAATCTGCGCACCTTTGCCATTTCGGCTATAACTAATTCATCCGACATCGAATCGGGTCGAGTCACCCGGAAAAATGATCACAAGACATAGGGCTACAACCTAGTATTTTTTTAATACCCAACACCTACTGATTTTGCCCAGATCCTATGTTTTATCAACTGATCAGATTCTGAAAATTTAACTATGAACTTGGTTCGAACTAGTTTAAGTGGCATCGGGTTTGCTAGGGTTTTCGGGTTAAGTTTTTGGGTTAGGACGAGTGTTAGAGGGAAACTAGGATTAAAATGTGGTGCATTGTGTACTTGTAACTTGTGTCTAAGAGGTTGTACGAAATCCTTTAGAAAAATGGGGGGAAATGTATATTTTGAATTCTATGCATTGCTAGATTATACATTGTGCTTCAAGGGGTTGTACATTGGTTTAGGAGGGAATTATATTCAAATATTATACATAGATAACTTGTACACTTGTCTTATAAGCTTGTACATTTGTATTGTATGTAAACTTTACATGAAATCGGGGTTTTAATATAAACGTTAACGTATGAAATCCGTTTTGAATTAAATGTTATGAAAGGTACTTTAAATAGATAACATATGGTAAAATGATTAAAACATATTTCTTGACATATTATAACGTTTACTCGCTATAAACGTTGATGAAATTGGCATTGGTAGGTTGCGTGAGCTCGTTTACTTTGGTAATGTAAGTTACGTTACATTATGGATGGAATAAAGCAAAAAATCTTTCCATGAAAATGGTTGCATCTAATTTAATAGATCGATAATTACGTTGAGGAAAATTGTAGGTTGTTATACGTCAAGTTGTTATGATACCACTGGGGGGATTATTGATCATCTTACCAAATCTGCTCACTTCCTGCCAATGAAAGAAATCGATTCGATGGAGAGATTGACAAGACTGTACATGAAAAAAGTGGTCACGAGACATGGAATACCAGTCTCAATCATTTGTGACTGTGATAGTAGATTTATGTCAAATTTTGGGAGGTCTTTCCAGAAGGCTTTGGGTACTTAATTAGATATGAGTACTTCTTACCATTCGCAGACTCATGGGAAAAGCGAAAGAACCATCCAAACTCTTGAAGATATGTTACGCGCATGCGTGATAGATTTTAGGAATGGTTGGGATAGACACTTATTGCTAATTGAGTTCTCATATAGCAATAGTTATCACACAAGCATCAAAGCCGAACCATTTGAGGCACTTTATGGTCGAAAGTGTCGATCGCTTGTTTGCTGGGCCGAGGTCGGAGATGTTCAGCTCACCGGTCCAGAAATCATTCACGAGACCACCGAGAAAATCGTTCAGATAAAAAACAGGATTCAAGCTGCTCGTGATCGACAGAAGAGTTACACCGATGTTAGGAGTAAGCCTTTGGAATTTTAAGTTTGAGATAGGGTTATGTTAAAATATTCACCTTGGAAAGGGGTTATCCATTTTGGCAAACAGGGGAAGTTAAACCCGAGATACATTGAACCTTTCAAGGTGTTAGCGAAAGTGGGAACCGTTGCTTACAGACTCGAACTTCCTTAACAATTAAGCAGGGTTCATAGCACTTTCCACGTATCCAATTTAAAGAAGTGCTTGTCCAATGAATCACTTGTAATCCCGTTGGATGAGATCCACATAGATGATAAGCTCCACTTTGTTGAAGAACCAGTAGAGATTATGGATCGTTAAGTTAAACGGTTGAAGCAAAGCCGTATCCCCATTATCAAGGTTCGATGTAACTCTAGGAGAGGTCCTGAGTTCACATGGGAACGTAAAGACCAATTCAAAAAGAAGTATCCGCACTTCTTCACCAATCGCTCATCTTCATCTAATGCCACGTCTTGAGCCTTGCGGACAAGGCTCTTTTAACGAGGGAAGACTGTAACAATCCGTTATTTCAGGTCATTTTACTACTTCAATCTTTCAATTCTTTATTTTAGGGTTTTACGCATTTACTTTTAATTTTCATCGTTTAGTTAAATCGCGTAAACTAAAAATTAACAATCAACATAAACCATTATCAAACAAATAAAAGTTTACGTCAAGCAAGCGTTATACCATTTTTAAGAAATTAATAATTAACTTTTCATATTTTATTTTTATACGTTACATAAAATGTTTACGTTTCGCATTTTGGAACCTTTTTTGCATACAAGTAAACCATTCTACCTATCTACACTCAATCAAATACCCATAATTATACCCAATACCTAAAAAATTTACAATTTCTTATATATACATTGATGTGTTTCAAAAGCTTTAAATTTACAAGACTAAAAATACCGGTTTATTAGACAGAAACACACAGGTAAAAGTATAACCCACGCATGTAGTATAATTTTTAGGTAAGACCAGGCGTTCCACGGGATTGGTAATTCTAAGTAAAGTCAGGACGTATTACAAAAAGTTATCTTATAGACTGTTACGATCTAATGATAAAGGTATATTTCAAGATATAAAAACAATGTTTATTTGGGAGATAAGAGTAAATAAGAATAAATTTGGGAAGATAACGAGTCATGAGTTTTAGCATAATCGATTGAAGAAACGGGTAGTATACTTAAAAGATTGTCTATTTCTCATAATAAAAAAATTCTTTCGACCTTTACTTTTAATTACGAAAAATTCTTTATGTTTGATTCGCGTTTTGGAAATAATAAATATAAACATGCTCAACCAAGTTCGTTAGACATGAGGTTGAGCATTAAACCTTTTTATTTTTGGGTTAATGATCATTTTAATAGCCAATCCTCACAAGGCTAAGATCGAGTTGTTCATAGACAAACAACTAGAAATCAAGCACAAATACGGAGCCTTTCGACCTATATCCGGACTAAGTGGTGATCAAATGATGATTAAAGATTCAAGTATAAAAACATCAAGTTCATATTTGTTAATTCTAAAAATCATTAGTTTATCCAAGTTTGATCCATAATACCCTCATGATTCCCAAATAAACATGATAGACTACTCCATAGTCATAGAACAAAACACATAACAAGCATGATAGATTCAAAAAACATTATATTCAAAGGGATAACGTGTTTATACTGATTCCACAAGCAAATTATATGATTCTTACAAGAACTTTCTTTGAATGAAACAATAGTAACCCGGAATTTCCACTAATAATACTTCTTCCACAGCCTCTTTGAGATCAAATGAAACTTCCTTGAATAATTATACTCTTGGAAATGATGAAGATCCTAAGAACTCTTTTACAATTCCCAAAGAACTTCCTTCAAAAAAGAACTAGAAATGATAGAGAAAATTGAGATGGAATGAATGATTTTGGGATGAGATGAGATGATTAGAACCTCCAATTCGTGCTCCTTTTATAGTGATGGTGAGGGTATCAATTGCTAAAAATGGGGGAGTGAAAGGTTGCATAATCATTGCAATCATAATGATTTTGGAGTAACAGTAGGAGAAGTGCACTGCACTTGAGAATTTGTGCGCCACACTTGGTCTTATCAATAAATTGCATTAACCCGCTTTGAAGTACTCCGCACTTTGACTCTTTTCATTAAATCATCTCTTCTAGATCCTTCTCTTGACGACCATTAGTATATTTAACGAAATATCTTTGCGCTTTTAGTCCTTTTCGTCATTTTCGATCCTGAAACAATTATTATACCAACAAGCAACCAAACGTGCAATATTTCATGCGTTAACATATATATTTCACACATTTTTGAGGGATATTTTATGTATATTTTGAGCGTTATCAAATCCCCCCGTACTTGCTTATTGCTTGCCCTCAAGCAATCAAAGCGAAAGCATTTCATTTTAATAAACAAATTAATGATCACAAGCATAGATAACGCGACAAAGCAACTCATGAATTTTTATGTATAAGATTATTTTCACACTTGCTTAATTTAGTGAAATGGATAGTAAACGGAAGTCACTCATACGCTCAGTCATGAAATGTTCAAATTATCAAAGGCTTGTACAAGAAACTATACTTAACCTACATGACGTAAGCACCAAACATAAACATCAAAAGAGGTAATTTATTTAGTGATATTATTTTATATTTTTTGAAAAAGGTTTATAATAAAATCATAATCCACCTTATCCGTAAATGTAACAATCGTTTCTCTTCGTCGCTTTTTTTTTGCTTTGGCTCATTTTGCCTTATTTTACTTTTACTTGGGGGGAACTTGCTTTTCCCCATACTTAGGATAAGCACACTACTTAAAACAAACTTAAAAGTTTGCAACCTTCACACTTTATTATAATAGCGATACCAGCATTTATGCTCTTCAATTTGTACAGATAAAATTTTAGATAATTTAATTAAAAAGCTTTTTGAACAAAAATTATTGTATACTTATATTTATATTTTTATCACCTCTTAATCAGTAAAATGTTTATAACACGTGAACATGTTCCTGCTGCGGTCTCGTAAAGATTTCAAGCACATATTCTAGAATTAACAAATCACTGGCACACTCATATAATTTTAAATCGATACCAATGCTCCAGAAAAGGCAAAAAACTACAAATACACTGCCGTAACGACGGATGAGATACTTGCAATTGCTTTCAAACCTTAACTCGAGAAAGCTAAAGATAAAAATTATCTTAGGCATCAAAGGTGGATACCTGAATCTCTTAAGATCTAATCTTCATAAATTTTCTTTTGGGTGGTATAAACATGCTAGTAATGTTATCAATCCAAAGTCAGATTGCTTGTATGTGATCAATAAAATGTTATCTTTCAAAAATCTTTATTATTATTTTTGATTTTTTAAGATAAGTGTTTTACTTTTCCAGTTTATCTCCCCCATACTTAATATGAGCATTGTCCCTAATGTGAAATATTATAGAGAAAGATAAAATGAAAAAGTGAAATAATACTTCCCAATATAGAATGAATTACTTGAATCTTCATCTTGCGTCATTTCGTCACGCGCCTTTTTTCGTTTCCTGTTATAAATATAAATACTGAAAAGCAAACACGAATAATAATATTCCTAATTAAACAAATAGTAGAAAAGTACGATAATTTTGTTTTGAATGCCAACAAAGACATTTTACATACCATAATAACAATAATAATAATAATGTTTTAAAGAAATTATTTTAAAACATACGTGACCCAAAAACATGCGGTCACACAACCAACTCGTGTCATCTCGACACTACTCATCATCATCATCCGGCTGTTGCAGTGGGTACTGCTGATAATACTGATCATACTGCTGCTGATCATATCCAGGTGGGTTATATGCTCCTTGTAGTGGAACACTGTAAACCCTAGCCATGTTCTCGAATACTCCAGCATACCTGTCCTAATGATAAGACTATCTATAAGACATCCTCTCAATCGCCCCCTGGTGTATCTCCATACTACCCATCCTCTAGTACAAATCCTGCATCGATGCTCTCAGAGGTCTAGGAATAGCAACTCTAGGTACACCTGGCTCTAGAGCCTCTGGAATCAGCCTACCCTCATAGTCGATCAACTATATAAGTGTAGTAGCATCTAAAGCTCTACAATAGATTAGAGCACTCAAACCATTCAGCACCTCATTAGACAGTAAATTCCTTCTTTTAGCAATCCTCATAATAAACTGTCCACATTAGATCATACTTTCTTTCTAACTACCAGCTCCTTTCCTCTTCATCCACCTCGCTATCAACCAAGCAACATTCGCATACCCATTTTGGTGTCTAGCATCGAACATACTTAATAGCCACAAATCATTTTTCTGTATCTTGTCATACCCAGTCGTCCTCTGACATAAGCCATAAGTGATCATTTTGTGTAACACCCTCAAAACTGAGTTTCGGATAGTAGAAGCATGACTCCTTGACAAACTAAGGTTCTCCTCTCGACTGATGCTCAACCAATACTCTTGAGCGTTGAAATGCTCATCACTACGCAAACCACCTTAAAAGTACACATCAAAACCTTCTTCCTCGATCTCCTTCGATTTATACAATCCTAGCCTCTTTGCAAACTCTAGCAACGTCTAACTAAAAGCACGACCACAAAGCCTAAACTTAATTATCTTTTTGGTTTTCAACTCGTGAACAGCACAAACTTCATCAAACTCGTAGGTAGAATAGAACTCACGGCAAAGCTCACTATAGATTTGCTCGTCAATGTTAAAAGCATTAGTCCATGCTTCTGAAGTAAATATTTCCTCATTTGTACCAGCCACAAACAACTTGATCGTTAACATCTCATCAATCGCCTCACCACAACCCATTTGATTCAATACATTCCAATCCACAACATACGGTGAGTAAATAAGTCTAGGAAGCAATTGAGAAAGCCTAGTGTTGTAGCGACTCCTAACAGCCTGGTTACAACCTTCCCAAAGAAAATACAGGTGATGGACACGTGGGAGCATAGCCTCCTCCACCGTCTCGTATTATCAGGAGCGTTTGGATCATGATGATCCGGCTTCATCATCATGTGTTCCCATAGTCTAGACATAAAAAACAATTCGCAACAAAGTATACAATGATGTTAGAAAGCAATTATTATCAATGGATGGGTTTTTGATTGGTTTTCATACTTTCTGTGACTTTCTGGTCATATTTGTGCGGCGCACTTCCTGGAAAATGGCTAAGTGCGCCGGTTTTCTAGCAAAGCCGGCGTACTTTCTAAACTGACTAAAACAATTTCGAATTTCCTATGATTTTCAACAAATAATTTTAAAATAAATACATATTTATGAATAGTACTTTTCAGATTTATAAAACTTTTACATGCATTTGATTAACAACTCTTAAATAGCATAATTCTATGGGTTAATTATACATAATAGGCATGGATTTTGATTTCCCCCAATCTAATTATAAACAATCCTAATGAACAAGATAATAAATAAATTTACAAGAAACAAGTTAAAGGATGAAATTAACATACCCTAGGCATGATTAAAGACTTGATGGATTGATCTTTTAAAAAATTTCTCCTATTTTTGTGAGAAACCTGACGGTTCTGGTGAGTGTGTGAGTTTTTATAAAGTGTTAAATCTTCTTTTATAAGTTTTTAGATGAAACCATCACAAAGTGCGGCACACTTCAAAAAAGTGCGGCGTACTTGCCCCTTTATATATATATATATATATATATATATATATATATATATATATATATATATATATATATATATTTTTAATAATATATATTTTTTATGTAATCCAAACTTACCTTATACGTTTTATAACTTAAATAATTGGAAAAATAAATTTTCAATCCATCATACTAACTCTTTTTTTATATTAACATCTATCAGTATTGGCCGTACATCAAATGTAATCCATTATGGATTTATACAATTGATTTTATTTGACTCAACATTAAAAATAAAAAAAATGGGAGTATATAGCTACTCCTTTATTCTTGAAACCATTTGGGTGACATCATGTCACTCAACTTGTGGTACTTTGCTAATTTTCTAGTTGTCTTCTTTGTCACAAATCCTTGGTCATAAATATTTCCATAAGGGTCGGTCAATCTGATCTCGGTGTGCTACTGTCCATCACCTTCCTCCTTCTTACAGTAGTTCCCCGTATATTCTGGTTTCCAATCAACGTGCTGTAATGCAATGGGTAAAGATCCAAGAAAACTAACGACTCTCTTCCAAACATAGATTTTTCTGAACGGGTTCAATACTTCCCGTAATGCTAGAGACCGGTCAACGGATCGTTACAGTTTAAGTACCTAGCAGGTTTTGGTCCGTATATCGGTGCTCCAAATTTGTTTCTTTGAAAGGCATACTCCTCCTCGTCGTCACTATCACTTTCTATAGTGTCCAAACTCGTCTTAGCTGCACGAAATGTTTGGTGACAGAGTCCATCAAAGGTGGATGTGATTCTTTCGAGTGTGTTCAAGATGTTGCCACATGTGTGCAGAAATCCTCTCCCAACGAGTATGGGTGTATCTCTGTCAATTGGCATGTTCAGGATGAGAAATTTTGCTATAATGGTAGTTACACCCACCTGCCACAAGACATCCTTCAAAAGCCCCATAGGTTTTGCCTTCGAATGGTTCAACATTGTAATCCCCTTTTTTACATTCTGCACTTCCTCTCTGCCTAGCTCTTTGTAAACATGGTATGGCATTACATTGATATCCGAGCCAGTTCTACTAACGTATTGAGGTTGATCTTACCTTCCAGTCGGATTGGGATCACAAATGCTCTAGGATCCTCATTTTATATCAATGCTTCTCCTTTGATTCTGGTTATAGCTTCTTCTTCCTCCTTCTTCATTTCTCCATCTAATTTCATCTTATCCAAACAAATCCCATCAAGTACCTTCTTGTACTTGTCACTGTATGCCATAGTTTCAATTACAGGTCTCTCCTCCTCCAGTGGAGAGTATCTTTCAAAATTACTGATAGCCAATGCCTCTCTTTCAGCTTCTTCTTGAGTTAACAGTTTTCCAGTAGACAATGATGGTCCCATATCAGAATAGATTAACTAGTATTTCTCTAGCTGCTTCCTCTTGTTTCTATTGTTCTTCCCCATTTTACAAACGAACAGCGGAACATCAACTCCTTCAATATCTGGAATATCTCCAAAGTCAAGATCATCTAACAAGAGATCCCATTCATCACCATTTTTTCTTCTTCTCCAGAAGTATCCAAGAACGGATCTGTGAGACTTCGTAAAATTCGGGTAATTTATTAATTCATATTTTATTCATATTCTTACCTTTAAGTAAAAAAAAATTCTTACTTTTACCGTTACCCGATTCAGTAAATTTTCCTTCCTAGCTAAACTTGAGCCGTAGTTAGGATTTTATCCGTCTACGTGTCCCATGTAGTTAAATATTCCCATTATATACCTCGTAAATTCTAAGTCATTATTTTATTCCATACTTTATTATTTAATTTACTTTGGAGTAAAATTTATTTCTCGGCTAACTGAATAGGTTGTCTCACGTTAGTAATAAAACGATTATTAAAAGTGAACCCGGCATTAGACTAAATAATAGTCTACGCACTCTACGTAATTTATTATTTCAGAAAAGTATCCCGTATGATGTGTAACTATTTTTATTCTAATCGTTTTCGCTTCGTGGTTCCGCCTAAACTCTTACATTATTTTATATTTTTACCCATTAGCCCCAAATATACCCACTTATACAAAATATAACACAAAATTTACCAATAATAAAAAAAAATTACACTTCCATGTGATGTCAACACCTCATGTAGTATGTGTCATGTAAAGATTTATACATGGACACTTGGTCATCCAACCTTGCATGGTTGACCTACACATCTCATTTGTTATCTTCTCAAAACAAAAAAAAAACTTCTCTTGCCATCTCTTTTTTTTGGTCGTCTCTAGCAGCCACAGCAATAACAATTTGCATCAAAATTTAACAAGTCATTTATTCAAGAGGTGTATGGTTTTAAAGGCTAGTTGTGGTTCTTGGGTTTATATCAATTCAAGTCATCACTAGAATCATCTTAAAGCACATTATTCTCTTGGGTAAAATGAGGTTGAGGGGCTGAGATTATTGATTTACTTGGATTTATTGATTGGTTATTATTTGGGTTGGTTCGAGTTTTGATTTGGTTTGGTTTGTTGGTTGTGAGCCGCGGCTAGGACCCAAGGGAACAAGACGAACTCTTTTATTTTCCGACTTTGCTTCGTATAAGCATTGTGAGCATTCTTTTTATATTTATTTCGATTGTTTCGTTATTATTATCGATTCGATTATATGTGATGAAATCTATTAGAACTTGCGGCGTCTAGTATAATATGTCATTGATTGTAAAGCGGGATTGATATGAAATTATAGGCCTCATTAGACATATTTTTGATGAGTTTTTGGGTCAAAAACGGATTTTGACATGTTTTGTAACGAGTACATTCTGACCAGAAAACGGAACGTGTGATTCGGGGTCCGAGATTTTGAAAAGTCAGATTTTTGTTTGTAAAATATAATGGAGTATATTTTTGTGGTCGTTTTGATATAAAATGGGACTTCTAACTCCCAATAACGAAGAAACTAGAGCGAAATCGAGATATACATTTTAGTAGAAAAATAAGTCACTACTTAATATATATTAAATCTGTCAGATTTTTAAATGTCCATTTTGAGTGCTTTCGGGTCCGTTTCGGCCTTCCGGCGAAACACGAAAGTTGTTCGGGATGACGTTTTGCATAAAATCTCTTTTTGGTCAAAGTCGTGAAAATGTGATATAACGGGTCAAAATCGAAAGTCAAACTTCTGCATTTTTATTAAAAATATAAAGTTCCAGCAGATTCTCGTAAGGGCATTTTGGTCATTTTCTGTCGAGTTTCAGGTCTCGGCTAAAACTAAAAAGTTGTTTGGAATATCGTTTCGCATAAATTCTCTTTAGAACCCGAGTCGTGAAAATGTGATTTAGTGGGTCGTTTTGGTCGGGTCAGACTTAGAAAATAAATATACTTTATAAAAGTCAAGTATAAAAGTCAACAATGACTTTAATAAACGTTAACGCGATGTGAAGATGATTTCGATTAATAAAATAATATCGATTAATATACTATTGTAAGTAATTATTCTAAGATCGTTGGTCGACTCTAAAAATAGAAAGATTTCAATAAAGTGAAATAGTATATGATTGGATGAAAAATAGTATATATAAAATATAGTAAGTGTTAAGTTTTAGGACGCGCAAGTAGATTTCTCATCACATATATGTATGTATGTATATATAAATATACATAATTTCGTCGTAACGATGTACGCATTGTTGATCGTATTTTATACTTAGTATCGTATTGTAATCGTGCGAGTAATTATAGTCGTGATCAAGATCGTTACTGCTTCGTTTGTGATTATTTGGCTTATTCAAATCGTGGATCGGTGATCAAGTATTCATAGTCCGCCATTTCAATGACATAATTATAGGTCGCGATTGAGATCGTTGCTGCTTCGTTTGTGATTATTCGGCTTATTTGATTGTGATCGTTGATCAAGGTGAGTTCATAGCCCCACCTTTTCTCTTTTAATGGTTTTCATAAACTGTTTTCGGGGTGAGAATACATGCTCATTTTACCAAATTGATTTCTACTACTTAAGCGTTAAATGACTATTTTTACTAAAGCTTTTACTTGCTTACTACCTGAATTTTTAATACATGGTTGATTACTTATGAACTTACTAAGTTTGATTTGCTATGCATGTTTTTTTTACCTTCGGACACAAGTGTTGTTTCAAACTGTATGCTATGCCTGATATTAATGCCTGATATTATTGCCTAAGTACCTTCTCTGCCACTTAAGTCCCCTGTTTATCATGAACCGTCAGTTGCTAGTGTAGTGAGCGCGAGTGTTGTGGATAGATCTATCGGGACTGACAATCCCCACCTTTCTTTGGGGTCACAAGCTGACTCATGGTGCATTGAACATTTGAGGTATTACTTTCTAGGATGTTTGGCAGAACATCCTACTTTTGTGGGGCATTCCAATCTATTGATTGAAGTACGTTAAGGTTTCGGTGTCATGAGCTTAGTGCAATAATATATACTTAGACTTGGTGAATTTGTTTCTCTTGTCTACATTACTTGTTTTGGACTTCGGAATACGTACTTAGTCCACCATTACTTAAGTCTTGTGGTCCACTTTTAAATACTACTTGATTTACTGAACCACTACTTGGATTTCAGAAATAATACTTTGAAATGTTGTACGCCACTTTTCTTACTGGAATATTACTTGATTTATTTCAATACTGCTTTTACTTAAACCTATGAATTCACCAACATTATTGTTGACGTTTTTGCATGTATTTTCTTAGGTTATATCTTGTTAGCTGAGCTTTGGGAGCATTCGAGACACGTGGATATCAACAAAACTCAATGACTCAGTTTTCTTCACATTTGACAACTTTTTAACTTCAAATATACAAAATGATTCACGTTTGAACTCTTGTAATCTTGTTAAATTATAAATTATTGGGACCTGAATTTACTCTGATTTATTTAAATCGAATGTGACATTTTATTAAACGTCTCTTTTGAGGTCGTTTTCTGTAACTTGTGAGTATGGACTATGAAGTAGCACCCCAAGTGGCATTCCGTTGCGTTGTGATTTTATAGGGGTGTTACAACATAAACTTACTACTGCTGGTTAAGTTAATGCTGCCAGGCATACACTTAATGCTGCCAGTCTTAGTTAATGCTGTTGAGGGTGATTTCATAAATACTTTGATTAAGGGTTTCAATCACTCATTTGATCGATTTTACACTCTGATATACTCTCTAATCATAAACCCTAACTTAATTTTATCATTCATCATCAAAACCCAACACAATGTCGAACCTAAAGTTTGCTGAAACTCACAATTTGGTTGCGTTTCTGGAGAAACCCGAAGAAAGTGATGGGTTTGAGGGAATTATTGATTTTCTGAATGCAAGTTCTATCAGATATGTGTTAACGGTGAATCCCACTATCCATACTTCATGCATTAAGCAGTTCTGGGCTACTGCTAAGGCAAAGACTGTCAATGGGGAAGTGCAGATACAACCCCTAGTAGATGGAAAGAAGGTGATCGTCACTGAGACGAGTGTGAGAAGAGATCTTCAGTTAAAAGATGCTGAAGGTACTGAATGTCTACCCAAAGCTACCAATTTTGCAGAACTAGAAAGAATGGGGTATGAAAATCTTACACAAAAGCTTACATTCTATAAAGCTTTCTTTTCACCTCAATGGAAATTTCTTATCCATACAATTCTGCAATGCCTTAGTGCTAAGATTACTGCTTGGAACGAATTTAGTAGCACTATTGCCTCTGTTATCATCTGTCTTGCCACAAACCAAAAATTCAACTTTTCCAAGTACATTTTTGATAATATGGTGAGGAACTTGGATGGTGGAGTTAAATTTCTAATGTATCCATGTCACACCTCGCCAAGGCGGAAACACGAGGTGTAACATCATGGATATCATCACAACACAATGATGTCAACAATAGAGAATCACTACATGTATAACTAAATATAAAAGACACGATGTGTCATGACAATATCGAAAACAAAATAACGGCATCTTGTATTAATGAAAAAGGGGTCTCATCAATACAAAGACAATGTATCACAGCCCTATTAAACCTAATAACATTCAAGAATTCATGCAAACAAATACGAAACAAAATCAAATGAGAACTTCTAATGCCAGCCTAATGGTCTCTCTAGCCACTTTTATTAACTTTAATACCTTCCTAACGCTCACCTGAAAATGATGCTTAAAACGTCAACACAATGGTTGGTGAGAGTCATAGGTTTTACGACACCTATACAAGATTTAAATCAATTACTGTGATTTAAAAAAAACAAAACATGGCAGGACAATTAAGCTGACTATCGTACATGCTAACATGCATTCGTCCCAAACAAGCAACCACAAATGGGACGGAACGTGTCCCCCGATCCATAACATGCAACATTTAGTCATGTGGAGGGATGCTCTCCCCAAATCCCAGACTCTTGGTACCGTAGCACACACAGGTTCACACCCACACCACGTAGGCGAAACCTCTTGCCCGCAAAGTAGGCAAAGAACAATGCAACATCATACAACATGCAACACATAACATATAATTGCTACTTAAAAGTCCATGAGTAACTTAAACCATATAATCACAGCAATCAAAATATTTCAAAACATATTTTGCATCACTTCCATCCCAAGAAAACATAGTAAAATGGGACTATGAAACTCACATGATGCTCAGCTTACTTGACAAGATCTTGCACGCAATCTAAACATACAAAAACATATGTTACACTCGGTTAGGCTAAATGCCCAAGCTAATGCAACAATCACATGATGGACTTCTAAACCTTACACTAAGTTTATAATCCTTTAAATACATCTCCCAAATTATTTTCATATCCTATATGACTTTATTTATTAACGTTCACTTTTACAATTTCTGGCTAAATTTTGTAGTCACTTTATGATCACAAATAAAATACAAAACACCTAATTGATGGTTCTCTTTACATTTCCTATCTCCTCAATGAGTTGTGAGCTACTGTGATTTTGTAGAAAAAATAATAGTAAGTGGAACTATTTTATAAAAATTCATCATTACAAAGTGCTCAGATTCGGATCTGAACGCACACCAAAAAGTTTGACGTCCTTAAAAATACTTAAAAAATGTTTTTGCGTTAGCCCTTCAAACTGGAGTTAATAGACACCTAAAATATGACTCGTGATTTTTGGCTAACCCAAATTTGCCTTTTAAGTAGGGGTTTTACTCCCCGAAATCAGACCCGAATTTACTGTTTTAACAACTTTTCTTGAGAAAATCATTTGACTAAGTTCCCAACCTCAAAACCTTTCGGGGCCAGACTCTTTAGAAACTAAACTCTCTGAACTTAATTTTAGGCTCAAGAAAATTAATGATTGCTGATAAGTGCTTAATTACACATATCTTTTACCTCTAAAAACGAGCTTAAATGACCAAAAACAGACAAAAACCCACATATTACCATAAGCCCATGCTATGGGGAAGATGTGGTTGTTTCTATCCCTTCCAATTGCCGTCATTATTTCAACAACATTAGGCTTTTTAAGAAAAACATCCATCCAAAGCAATAACCCTTCTACACCCTTTCTTCCATCCCTCTTTCAGTCCATTAAAGCAAACATAAAATCTATCAAAATAGGTTTGGTCATCTGGATTCACTATAACCCCAACTCTAATAGTTGAACCGTTATTTGATTCTAGTATTGCCTTAGCATATGACCTAATGTAACCATAGTGATCTACCATTGTATTTTCCCCTTCATTTAATGCCCATCTTTTAGCCCTTCTACACTGACTAGGACTAACTATGCACTTGTACTTTTTCATCACCATATCAACAATTTCATGCAACTTAATATCTGGATTCATCCTAATCTTATTGCCAAAATGCTTACCTATCCACTTGTAATTAACTAAAGTTCCAAACTTAAAATCCCTAGTACAAGTATGCTCATCTTTTAGAGAAAAAACCTGAAAAGAATTTTCCGTTGTCATTTGCTTTGCATAACACCTCCATGGGCATTCAACTCCTTCATCTTGCCTTTTTGATGGATACCTTTTCCACTTACTCAGTTTCCCTTTTTTTAGGATCCTTGATCCTCTCAGGCCGTTGACCGCATCGAGTAATTATTTGAGTTTTTGAACTCCTATAACACCATATTGAATATCCATTTGCTAAACCATAGTAAGTCAAGCATTCCTTGAATTGAGCAGCAACTATAAACTTTTCTCCAACCTGAAACAAAACAACATCATGTTACTTAAAAATTATAAGACAGTACATATTATTGAGGATGAGTCAGTAGGCATTATTACCTTTGGTTTCTTCATTTTCCAGTGTGTATCCTGATCATGAGTAGGATACTTCTCCACTCTAGTCTCTACCAATTTGAAAGGATTTGTTAATTCTGCATCATCGTCACACTCTCTTATCTTCCTCACCAAGTCATCCATGAATTCCTCATGTTCTAAGACTGTTTCAGTTTCACCCAAACCACATATATGTCTAGGTCCTTGAACTTTCCACTCCACATCCTATCAGAACATGGCTTCCTGCTTGGCTACCTTGAGTAACACCCCCAAAAAATCAGAACAGCAGCGGATATACCACTTGTGGGTGCTACTTCAAATTCATACCACAAGTTCCAGAAAAACGACATCAAAAGCGACGTTAATAAATGTTCACATTCGATTTAAATAAATACAGAGTAAAATTCAGGTCCCAATAATATTTAATAAGAATTGCAAGAGTTCAAACATGACTCATTTTTATATTTAAAGAAAAATGAATATCGAATGTGAAGAAAAGCCAAGCCTTTAAAGTTTTGATATCCCCGCATCCAAATGCTCCCAATGCTCAGCTAACCAGATATAACCTGAGAAAATACATGCAAAAACGTCAACAATAATGTTGGTGAATTCATAGGTTTAGGAGTAAAACATTAATATATGAAGTATATTTCAAGTAATATTCCAGTTAAGAAAAGTATCGTCACAACATGTTCAAAGTAATATTTCAGAAATTCAATAGTTGATTCAATAAATCAAGAAATGATTCAGCATGAACCACAGATACAAGTAATAGTAGACTATGAAACACATTCAATAGTCCAAAACATATATTATTGCACTAAGCTCATGACCCCGAAACCTTACAAAGTTTGTGCCTCAAATGTATAGGATGCTTGCCCACATCCTAAAAGTACTCCCAATGTTAAATGCACCATGATCAACTTGTGACCCCAAAGAAAGGTGGGGATTGTCAGTCCCGATAGATCTACCCATAACATTCGCGCTTACTACAATAGCAATTAACGGTTCATGATAAGTAGACATAATGGCAAGAATAACGTAGCAAAATATTCAGGCATTAAATCCGGGTAGCATACAATTTGTAAACACTTGTGTCCAAAAGTAAAACAAGTAATGTGTTCAAAACTCACGGTTCCATATATAGGTATTCAATGACCTCAAATTAGGTAGTAAGTAAATCAAGCTTTAGTAAAATAGTCATGTAACGCTTAAGTAGTAGAAATCAATAAGTTTACTAAAGTAAAAAAGCATTTTATTCCACCCGAAAACAGTTTATGAAAACCATTAAAAGAGAAAAGGTAGGGCTATAAACTCACCTTAGGTAGAAGTATCAGAATAGAGAATCACAATGAGTGAACAACTATGACAACGATGCGAACATCATGATCAACAATGAAGAAACGAAGTCGAGAGATCCGAACCGCGACCTAATATAGTGGTGCGCGATTAAAATTCATAGTTATAATGTAATGTAACTTAATATAAAAGAATCAAATACTTATTTATACATTGGCATGTAATATTATCATATGTTTAAGAATCCATGCACTAGAGTCGCTTAAAGTACCACTTCCATATTTTTCTGAAAATTCTATCAGTTTTACTATTTGTTGAACACACTTTAAGAGAATTCCAACAGTCAAACCACGTTTCCTTCTATATCTACCCACATATACATGATATTAAACCTCAGTAGCTTTCCCCAAAATCATACCAACTAATTTTCAAAATACACCAATGTAACATGTTTTAAAACAGGGTCTGCTGGACTTATCAAAAGTTTGGCAACAGCAGACCCCCTTAAACACCTCCAAAAAGTCTAAAAAAATCAACAAGTCACACATATTATGAACAAGTTACAGTTTAAATTTCATAGAAAAAAAATTATGTTTTGACCCGTCTGCTCACTTGATCTTTGCAACTGAAATTCGAACTCAGCAAACTCAGTTTTGACACTTACTCTTGTAAAGCCCATTTGACCCACTTTTAAGTATTGAAAATCGATGAGGCCTAGCTCGTTGGAAAGTAGACTCGAAGTACTTAGTCATAGCGTCCTGAAAACCTAGAAAAACTATTGGCATGACTAAGTTACACTACTCGCAAGATGGACTAAAATTCTGCACAAAAACAATCGGTTTAGAATTTTGCCGGAACAATTTCCCAACTTCAAATCGCTATATATTTTTCGTTTTTAAGAGTTGGAAGCTCAAATTTTTACCACACGTTCATTATAACGACCTTTACCATCCTAAACTATAAAATTTCAGTTTACAACATTTCTTAATTTGTTAATTCAAGCCTAATTTTTCTGATCTAAATGAGGGTTCCAAAATCCTCCCAAATCTTTAATATTTTGCACCAAATTCACTTTCACCTTGCTTAAGCCAACATATAACTTATACCAAATCACCTAATTCACCAACAAACTCAAAATCACAATATGCCTTCTATTTTATGGATTCTCAAACACAATATCTATTACATGCAAGCATATATAAAATTAAATTATACCAAAAGAATAATTGTATAATTAAGAAACTTACAATGCAAAATAAGGTGAAGAAAATAAAACAATATCAAACCCTTGTAGGTTTGATGTTTGGTCGAGCACCATAAGAACAAGAGGGAGACCCAAAAACTTGATTTACCTCACCCAATCTTGTTTAAAACACTAATGATCTATCCTTTGATGATTTAATTACACTCAATTAGATTAAAAGCCCTAAGATCAAAATTTTATTAAAAATCAAGAAATCATAAATCTTGATGCATGGTTGATTTGAATTAAAAAGATTGATGGGGATTTGTATAGGAATGATTTGAGAGTGATTAAAAGTGTTAATTGGACATTTTGAGTGATGAATTGATGGTGGTGAAGATGACTGTGTCGACACACAGTAAGGGGGGAAGAAGAAAATGTCGACCTATTTTTTTTGTTACTGTGAGTTTTAGATGGGCTCTTCCTTTTTGTATATAAAAAAATATGTAAGGGTGTGTTTTATTTATAGATTTGTAGGAGCTAATGGAGCATAAGAGGGTGTTTGGTTTAGTGTTTTGATGGAGCATAAAATAAATTAAGAAGGGTGTTTGGTTTAGAGTTTAGTAGGAGATGTAAAAATAAATAAAAAGGAGTGTTTGGTTTGGGCTTAAACATTTATTTAAAATGTTAAAATTGTAAAAATACTATTTTTTACGCGGTTCGGCCAAACATGAATAAGAAGTCGAAAAATACTAAAATGATAATAATTAACCTATCAAAGCTAAAATATGGAATTATTGATTTCTCGATAATTAAAAATGGATAATTATCCAAGTCGTAACACACGAATAATTAAAATTGATGATTTTTATCAGGTCGAGCAAAAAGAATAAAAATGAATTCTAATAAAAAAAATTGGCTCGGTTCAAATATTGATCTTAAATTCAAAAGTGTTACACCGCTCGTGACCGACAATAGAGTTACGCCGATTTAAAGCGTAAGCCGATGGAGTTTCAAGTTGGGGATAGGATTATGCTCAATGTTTCACCTTGGAAAGGGGTCGTACGTTTTGGCAAACGGGGGAAGTTGAACCCTAGATATGTTGGACC
>BQNB010089542.1:0-27383 GCA_026074375.1 Tanacetum coccineum
TTTCCAATGCCTCATCCCGGGGTTGACTTTGACTTTTTGAATTTTGTTGACTTTGACTTTGTCTTTTTGACTTCTCACGGTCTTTTCGTTCTCGTGCTCGGTTTTGTCGTTTTGTCTTCGATTTTTGTCCTTCTCTTAGATATCCGTTACCTGCATAATACAAATGCAAAACATACAAATACAATATATTTTTGGTACGTTTTTAGTCATTTAAGTTCGGTTTTAGTGGTCAAAGGTATTTGTAATTAAACACATACCGGCTCTTGATATCAATTGTAAAATACTAGTAATCTTTAAACACACACAACAATGAAGAAAATCTAGAGAGAGAAAGAGAGTGGGAGGAAGTTTCTAGTAAGAGAAAGTGAAAAAGAAAACAATGTATTACTATATGAAAAATGAAACAACCAACCACCCTTTCCATGGCATGGAAAGGGTATTTATACAACTTACATGGCCGGTTAGGGCTTGGCTTCCGTGGGCTTTCCATGGGCCTTGGACTAACTAGCCTATTAAGGTTCCAAATATTACTATACGAGCTATCTAATGATATAATGGAAGTGACCGATACTTTTTGTGATCCTAACATAGCTTTATCAGATGAAGTGATAGTGTATTTAGATTCTTGTTGTTTGCCTGCTTGTTCAATCTTGATTTTACAGATATCTGCAGCACTTTTCTGAGGTTTCTGTTGCTGTTTGAGCACTTCTACAACATCTGCTGGAACAAAGTGTTCCTTAATTAATTTTGCAGTATGTATTTGGAGTACCTTATGAAGAGCATCTCCTAGACTTTTTCCAAGGTACTATTTTACAGTCGTCGAAACATAAAATTTGATTATTTCAAGAAGTGATGTAGAGTGATCAACCTGTTTAAGTTCTTGAACTTCTTTTTCCAAGTCAGATACTCTAAGATTGATAGCAGAAAGGATTTCAAATTCTGGAACTGCAGGAGTTGAGGTTGTATCTTCAGTAGTTGTTGGTGTTAGGATTGGTGTTGATTGTTGAGAGTGAGAAATAAATGGAGGAATAGGTAGAGGAATGTTTGTTACAGGAGCAACTGTAACAATTTCAGGGATTGGTTTTAAAACTAAGGGTTTAGGAATTAATGAAACATGTATAGTGAGCAGAGATAAAGTCCGGATACTTAGATTTTCATCTTGAACTTGAACATCCAACATAGAAATAATTTCTGTCTCTACCAAGGAAATGTTATCAGGTTGAGAAATGTACTACCATAGTTGGATGAAACAGATCGACTGGAACTTGCAACCTGAGTGGGAGCAGCAGTAGTTGTTGCCTGAGCTTCATCCTGAACTTGAGAACCTGTATCCTCTTGATTAACACCTTTCTCGTGCTCAGCATTTACTTTTTCAGCATCAGTGATCTCCTCATCACCTTTCCCTTCATCAGCAGGCTCTGCATCTTTCAGGTCCACATTCACATCATCATACATTTCTTCATTAATACGATGTGTTTCATCATTCGTAGGTACATAATCATCAGGTGTATGTAAAACTCATCTTTTTACATGATGCATGTGTGTTTCCTGTTTGCTTCTCTGGATAGCCTTTTTCATCTGAACTTCCTTAAGTAAAACAGCTTCAGACATCAAATCAATTCCTTTGTTTCTTTCAGCCTTTGTTGGTGCCTTATTCTTTAACACGGATACACTAAGAGTGTCTCTGATTTGAACACCAGTTGGCTGACTTTTAGCAGCAGGTTTCTTGGTAGGTTCTTCAATAATGACAAGAGTTCGTTTGTTTGAGGAGAAGTAGTTTTCTTCCATTTCCTAGCTTTCTTAGGAGTTGTTGCCCTTGTTGAAAATGCTTAAACATTCTCCTCAATGTTTTAAGAAGGGTCTCTACGTAAATCCTAAGCCGTTTATTAAGTATGCTTAAAGATAAACGTTAGTCGATAAGATTAGGATATTGGATTTCCTAAAATGAAGTTGAGGATTTGAAGCTCGAGTGATCAAAGGACAAAAACCACGAGCACGAGAGGCTTTAAAAATCCTAGACAATCACAAAAAACACAAGCAAACGAGAATGGAAGAGGCACACCTCCTCACAACAAAAAACACTTATTCATTTCTACATAATATTACTGCTACAATAAGCATGGGTTGCCTCCCATGAAGCGCTTGTTTAGGGTAACTAAGCTTGACCTAATCCCCGAATTCATTTGTCCTTGGGGAATGTTTGGAGATCCGGGACAACTACAGGTGGTATGTCCCCTCCAAAGTAGTGCTTAATTCTATGATCGTTCACCTTGAAGTTTGACCCGGAGTTTTGAGATAACTCAACGGTGCCATATGGAAAGACATGGGTAATGGTGAATGGTCCGGACACATGGGATTTTAACTTGCCCGAGAACATCTTCAATCTAGAGTTAAAGAGGAGGACTTGATCACCGACGTTGAAAACGCGGTTTTTGATCTTGGAGTCATGGATCCTCTTTGTTTTCTCTTTATAGATCAAAGAGTTCTCATAGGCTTGATCACGAAGTTCATTTAGTTCATTGAGTTGAACTTTACGATGATCACACCACAGAAGTCGACAGGTCAAAGTTTGCATGCTTCAAGCCCAATAGCTTGTGCTCGAGCTCGATCGTAGGATGACATGCCCTATCTTTCCATACACGAGCTTGTAAGGGTACACTCGATGGGTGTTTTGTAAGCTGTACGGAAGGCCCAAAGTGCATCATCTAGTTTATCCAACCAAAAGGCATGGTTCTTGCCCATTGTCCTTTCAAAAAATTCATTTCAAGCCACCGATTGATACCCTCAACTTGCCACCTATTAATGGTTGATACTCGATGGAGAGACGGTGAGTAACTCCGTATTTAAGCATGACCTTTGCAAACTGGTCATTGTAAAAATGGGTTCCGCGATCACTTATGATAGTAACAGGGCACCGAATCGGGCGAAGAGTAGATTTACGAAATTTCCAAACAACTCGGGCCGTCGTTGATGGTGCGCGCTTTAACACCCCTAATTTTCTCCGCAGCGGAATATACAACATTGGGTGTTAATTCATAGTACAATTGGCATAAAGAATAGAAAGACGACTCGAAAAGAAGGTTTAAAAACCTTGTTCCATTTAAAGAAGTTTCAGAGTAATTAAACATACATCCCACATGATCGTTACCAAAAATTCATAACATAAGTTTTTCCAAATCATGGATGATTAGTTTGATAAAATGGAACAAAATACAAGTTCTTTAAAAACTTTAGCGCAGACTCCTCGTACACAGCATCCATCACCCTTGATTACCTGAGATAAACATGCTTAAAAAGTCAACAAAAATGTTGAGTGAATCCATAGAGTTTGTAAGAAAAAAGAGAACACAAGTATTTGTTCATCGTGTGACTGTTTGTACGGACAAGCCCTTAAATCAATAGTTTCTATTGCAAATAAGCTCATGACACCGAAGCCTTGACATAACACATACCTTGTATGTAAATCATTTCGCCCATAACTATGTATATTGCATTATACCTAACTCAAATACAAATTGCCCTTGACTGGGTGCTCGAAAGGATTTTGATTCTACCCCCCAGGACAGGGCTGTCAAACCCAAAGATCTATTTACTTGTACTAGCGCTAACACCATTATAGGCAATTAACAGTTCAGATGTGGGTCTTTTGGACAATAGCTACTTATGAAATTAATTCAATTCGGGTCCAACATACCATAAAGGTTTGTTGTGCTCAGTTATAAAAACAAGCATGTAAAAAAAAAAAACTCCCACCGCGGGGTTTATAAATACAGTTTAAAAGTTGAAAGGCGAGGCTATGAACTCACCGTAAGAACAATTAGATCAGAAGTATTATGAGTCTTGAATGAGCGGGAAGTACACTAGTCACCTAATAAAATAAGTGGAGCGATTTTTAGTACGTAAAATAACAAAACTAAAAAGTGTAGGCATGAGATCATGAGATGTGTTTTCCAAGATAACATGGCAAAACACTAGAAACTTCCCTCAAGTCCCTTTTAATCCAAATTGACTTGTGACCTGGTCTTATAAGCAAATGAACATCTACTAAGTTTTTCGGCTTCTAAACTTTTATTTTATCACGGAGTACTATAGCGTTTTTAAATATTAGCCTAAAACGTAAAAACTTATTTCTGAATTTAACTTGACTTCATGGACTAATATCTCCTAGCTCACAAATGTTTTATACATGAGGCTTTACCCCTGGAAAGCTATTTGTGACCTATTCCAGAAATGTAAGTCTCATATTTCAAATTTCGTAAAACTTTGTGAAAAGAACCATTTACCCCTGTTTACAAACAGAAATATCAAAAATTACCTTTACTAAAAATGGTCCATAAATCCCAAACCAATGATTGCAATGAAGTGAGGTAAAAGGATCTGGTTCCTTATGATGTCTAAAACTGACACCAATCTTAAGATCTATTTATTTTTATGGCAAACATTTGGAGTTTAACTCCTTATTCTAAAACAATATGTCCCTAATTTGACCTATTTTCATGTTTTGTCCATAACTCACTCATCCTAAGGATTGGTTGAGCATTCCAACTATCCTCATGATGCTAAGACATGTATATTTCCATCATATAAATTAATCATAGTCTCCAAGGCCAAATATTTTAAGATAACTCAACACTTTTTGCTACTGTTTTCAAAATAGTCTCATTATTTCAACTTATAACTTTGTAAACATCATTTTACTTCATCTAAGACCTAGCCAAATGCCATAACTAATAGAAAACACTCTCAAGAAAATAATCACATATATATACTTCCAACTTAAAACAACCATTTTATAGATGAAAATTAAAGAAGAACAAGAAATCAAAGGTAAGACTAATAAAAGAAAGATTAGCTTACAAAAAGAAAGATTAAGGCTAGTGAATCAAACACCAATCCCTCTTTTCTTGTGTGGGATGATTCGAACCAAAGATGCCTTCAATACCCAAGTTTATAATGCTACTAAACTTCCTAAATATCACCAAGAATTTCTCCAAGAAAACCCCAATCAAAAAGCTTCAAGAAAACATCAAGAAACAAGCCCTAACTTCTTCAAATCTTCATGAATCTTTACCAGATGGTGTTATAATGGATAAAAGGAGTAGGAAAATTTGTATAGATGGTGTGTGGTTCTATTATGTTTGGCAGCAGCTAGAAGAGAAGGGAAGGAAGAAAAGATTTTTGAAATGGTGAGAAATGAAAGGTTTGCATGAATGGGGAAAAGAGATGTGAAATGAGTAGGTTTATAGAAAGTTGTAGTGGAGTTTTAGTGTGGGTTTGTAGAACCCGCCATAGCCTTGTTTGAATTTTTTTTTGATTTTTAGTTTTATATAGTATAATTAAAGTAATTAGTGTAAATAAATTAAATAAAGGTAATGTTTTAAGGTAAAAACGAGTTTTTAGCAAGAATTACGTAAACTGCTAAACACAACCGGAAAATGAAAATGAATGAAAATTATAATCACGATGAATAATATAGATTAAAAATCACTTAGGATCGAAAACGGAAAGATTCTAATATACGGAATCACCAAACTAAAGAACGAAAATTCTTACTAATCGGGTAACGTAAAATTATAACTCGCTTAAAATAAAAAAGAAATAAAAGCTCGAGTAAAAAATAGTGAACGCTTTATAACTACCCATGTTACAAGCGCTTTCGCTTCAACCCATTTTGACAAGTAGTCGCCAAGCCACGAGTATATATTTGTTCCCTCGAGAAGACGGGAATGGCCCCATGAAATCGATGCCCCATACCAACACGTCAAAGATTTCGCAAACTTGGATGGAATTTTAAGGCATTTCATCCAAGTTCGAAATTTTTCTTTTGACCTGACAAGTGTCACATCGGGTGACAAGTCATGGGCATCTCGGTAATAGTTGGACTCCAAAAAAAATCCTAAAACAAAAACTTTTTTGCGGTGTAGTTTTGCATCGTAATGTCCCTCGATGGGTCCACTATGGCAAGCTATGAGGACATCAATAGCTTCTTGGCCCGCAACACACCGCCGAATCATTTGATCCGCACATATTTTAAACAAATAGGGGTCGTCCCAAAAGTAGTGTTTAACATCTTTAAAAAACATGTTCTTTGTTGTGGACGACATCCCCTAAACATGAAATCCCCGCTGGGTAATTATGCCAAATCGCCAAACCACTGTGTACTTGAGTCACAACGAAAAGTCACCATATTAAGTGTCTCAAGAGGAAACGTTTCATTTATCTCCTTTGGGTCGAGCACATTTTCATAAGGATTTTTCTAATCGGGAAAGATGATCGGCCGCTGAGATTCTCGAATCCTTTTATGTACAATTCTTGAATTGAAACACCTTGAAGTAGGAGAACCAACCGACACAATCACGCCAAGGAATAATTTTTTAACCAAAAAGATATTTGAGCGGAGTGATCTTATACACCAATGGCTTTTGTTTCAAAAATGAGGTAAACCGGACTTTTTTGAAGGCATACACACCACGGCTACCATTTCTTTCCTCCGTCGTGGTGTAAAGCGATTTCCGCCCTGTTCATTGTTTTACAGCATAGTGTATAGCCTAAAAGGCTATTTTCATGAACGTTTCCCCAAGACTGCACCTATGGCAAAGTCACTTGCATCGCACATAAGCTCAAAGGGTAAGTCCCAGTCGGGGGCAATCAAGATTGGAGCTTCGGTAAGTTTTTTCTTTAACATTTCAAAAGCTTGAATACATTCATTGGAGAAGATGAACGGAGTATTTTTCTCAAGAAGATGAGTCATCAGTCGGGAAATTTTGGAAAAATCCTTAATGAACCGTCGGTAGAAACCGGCATGACCGAGAAAACTCCGAACACCCTTGACGGTAGTGGGATGAGTAAACTTAGCAATTCACATCGCTTTGGGCTTATCAACCTCAATCCCCATATTTTGGAAATCTACGGCCAAGGACAATTCTTCTTAACCATAAAATGACTCTTTTCCTAATTTAGACAAAGATTGGTGTCTTCACACCTTTGAAGCATCTTGTCTACACGATTGAGAGGAAATTTCTGAATGAATTCCCAAAGACCGAGAAGTCGTCCATAAAGACTTCCATCATTTTTTGATCAAAATCATGAAAGATAGCCATCAATACACCTTTGTGAACGAGCCCGGTCATTGCATAAGCCGAAAGCATGCAACGGAAGGCGAACGTTCATGTAAGGCCACGTGAATGTTGTCCTTGTCTTGATCATAGGTCGAAGGGATTTGAAATTAAACCGAGAAACCCGAGAAAACAACAGTATTCGTTTCCCCTAATCCTCCAACATGCCTTTGATCCATAAACGGTAGTAGGAAAGTGTCTTTTACGGGTGGCTTCATTTAACTTTTGGTAGTCAATGCATACACGCCACCCCGTAACCAATCGAGTAGTAATTAACTCATTTTTATCATTTTCAACAACGGTAAAGCCACTTTTTCGATAGGCATTAACGGAGCTTACCCAAGGAACTATCCGATAATCGGGTAAATTAATCCGGCGTCAAGAAGTTTTTCAACCTCCTTTTTGATGACATCGTGGATCTTTGGATTCACCCGTCTTGGTGTTTGAACCGCCGATTTGTAGTCCTCTTCCATAAGTATTTTTTTTGTTGAGATTTGCATGAATGGGGAGAAGAGAAGAAATGAATAGGTTTATAGAAATTGAAAAAAATGATGAAGAGTTTGTGTGTGGGAGTGTACAAACCGACCATAGGTCTAGGTTTAGGGTTTTTATATATATATTTTTTTGATTTTCATTTGTTGTGTATTTAATTTGAAGTATAGTGTAAGTATAAAAATTTAGAAAGTAAGTTTTAAGGTAAATCACGAGTTTTAAGCAAGAAATTTACTTACACGCGAAACATAACGGAAAATGACAATGATATAAATTATAATCATCGGGGAATATTATGAGAATATTAAACTACTTAAGGCACGAAGACGGAATAGATTCCCAAATATGGCTCACTTAAAGCTAAGAACGGGAAATTCTTACCAAATCGGGTAAACGTAAAATTAATGACTTTGCTTAAAAATAAAAATAGAAGTAAAGTTCGGAATAAATAGCGACCTTAAATACGGAATGTTACATCCTCCCTTCCTTATGGGAGCGTCGTCCCGGTGCTCGATTCCTCTTTCTTGTCCTTTGATTACTCGAGAAAAGATGAGGGTAATTTCTTTTGAAGAAATCTTCTCGCTCCCAAGTGTATTCCGGACCTCGCCTTGAATTCCATCGAACTTTGACAATGGGAATTCGACTTTGCTTGAGCTGCTTCACTTCGCGGTCCATGATTTCTACTGGTTCTTCAATAAAGTGCAAACATGGAAGGTGCTATGAATTCCACGGAGTTTATCAGGAAGCTCCAGCTTGTATGCCACGGGACCAATTCTTTCTATGATTTTGAATGGCCCAATGTACCGTGGACTCAACTTACCATGTTTCCCAAAGCGAATTACGCCCTTCCAAGGCGATACCTTTAACATGACCATATCACCCACTTGAAATTCCATCGGTTTGCGTCTAACATTTGCATAACTCTTCTGACTGCTTTTGGCAATTATTCACTCCAGCAAACTGGCGATCTACACTTTCGCCCATATAAAGCTTCAAATGGCGCAGCCTTGATGCTCGCATGATAACTGTTATTGTAGGAGAATTCGACCAATGGTAAGTGTCGATCCCAGCTACTACCAAAATCAATTACGCATGCTCGTAACATGTCCTCCAGCGTCTGAATAGTTCTCTCACTTTGACCATCTGTCTCTAGGTGGTAAGCGGTGCTCATATCCAGTTGGGTTCCCATCGCTTCTTGCAGTGATTTCCAAAATCTTGATGTAAACAAGCTGTCTCTATCAGAGATAATTGACGTAGGTACGCCATGCTTACATACAATTTCTTTTAAGTATAATTGGGTGAGTTTTTCTATGCTGTCAGTCTTCTTCATCTTCTTCTTCTTCATCATCTTCGAGTATCCATCCATTCATGTTACCCTCTGGTTAAGGAATTTGGTGAGGTGCAAATTTACTTGGGATTGAATTTGGACAACCGGAGGTTGGACGTCTTTGGTACTTCCGTTATTAGTAGGAGGCATCGTGTCCTTTGTCACCTCGGTTTCACGTTCCACTACTTTAGGAGGAGAAGAAGAAGTAGTAGGAATCGTGGGTCCTTGATAAGCAAACACCGCTTTGGGTGGTAATACATTCAATTACCTTCGGGTTAGTACTGGTATTTCTAGGGGGGGGGTGGGGTCCCTTGAACCTAAGTAGAAGCCGGCGTTAGAATTCACGAATTTGGAAAGCATGTCCGTTAAATTGGTCATTTGATTTTGCAAGTTTTGATTTTGATTTTGCATATTTCTCATAACTGCATCATTAGCTTTGACGTAGTTTTGAAAATCATCCTTTAGACACATCCTTATGTTTGCGGAGCCGGAGCTTGGTAAGGTGGAGCTTGGGGAACCGGGGTTGATTAATCGCGGGTCGATAAATTTGGCCTTGGTTGTAGTTATTCCCTCGGTTTTGGTTGTAACGGTTTTGGTTATTTCCTTGGTTTTGTTGAACGGGAGGAAAACCGGGAGGTCGAATTTGATTAGCAATCGGGGCTCGGTAACCGGTATTTCCTTGATTGAAATAGCCACGGCGGTTGGAAACATATTTTGAATATTTCATGATAAACGTTGACTCTGGTGGCAGGACAATTTCGGTAAGATGAAAAAAAAGGCACCAACCTCAAGTAACACAACTTTCCTCGACCGCTTTTATGGGAGCGGGAGCTTGGGATTGGTTTTTCTTATCGAGAAGTAAAGCTTTCACCATATCTTTAAGTTCGGCAACATCGGGAGAAATACCGGGGGTAGAAGAGCTCGAACTCACTTTGGCAACAACCGGTTTGTTACGTGAATTACGAACTTTAGATTTGCTCTTAATGATTCTTAGGCAATCACGAGGCATTTTATCCAAAAAGTTACCACCCGCGGAGGAATTCAATGAATCTTGATCATTAGAGGTTCAAGCATTAAGTAAAGTATTGAGTTGATGTAATTCTGAAAATCCATGATGTGGGCATGCCCGAAGAAGATCATTAAATCGGTCCCATGCCTCGTAGAAAGTTTTATCAAATCGTTGTTGAAATCTCGTGATTTCATTTCGAATATTTGTTGTTTTAGAAGGAAGGAAGATTTTTTTGATGAATTTCGAAACAAGATCATCCCATGTAAGAATCGATCGAGGGGGTTCTTTTTCAAGACAAATCCGGGCGGCACCCTCGAGTGAAAATAGGAAAGGCATAAGCTTTACCGACGGTACTCGGGACGTTCGGGAACTCTCTTCGTGAAGTGATCTTGTTGAAATACAGAATTGAGCATGAGGGTCTTCTTTGTCATGTCCGAAAAATTGTTTGTTTGACGGGGTAAGCAAATCGTGCTTAAGCTCAAAGTTGTCCGCGGTGATCTCGGTAACAACGATGGCATCCTCGTAACCCTAGGTGGGTGCTTCGAGCAATTGAGCCATAGTACGATTATCGGCCATCGTACTACGGGAGGAGCTTGATTTTCAATAGGTTCCACAAGATTGAATGGTTCAACAAAAGTCGGTGGGACTTGTTGTTGTTGACGGTTAGAATTACGAGATTGAGAACGAGTGCGCATGCACTAAAATGTAAAAAGAAAATTTATACTAATTTTTTTTTTTATATATAAAAAAAATTGGTTTTTTCAACAAATTTTCACAATTATTTTATAACGGACAATGAGATAAGACACTTAAACCTAATAATCAACTCGCTTCTCGGTAGCTCTTTAAAGAGAAAAACGCACAAAGGAGCGGAGGAGTAAGAAAGAGCGAGACTATTAAAAACCTTTCTCATTTAGGGTCGTAGTTCCTGGAAACGACCCGCCTTATACCCCTCTTATAGTTTGTTTAACTTTCAAATGTGAACCGTACCTCTGTGAGCAAGACACTAAAAAGGTAAGTTTTTGATCTTTGGTTCGGGAACTTATTCATGATATATCTTCAATTGAACTTTTACCAACTTGGTTATATTTTTTTATGGACTATGTTTTTAAATTTTTGGTTTTTCTTTTTTTTAGATTTTTGATTTCTTTTTTTTATATATACTAATAAAAGAAAAGAAAATTATTTTTGTATTTTTTTTATATGAAAATAAACAAAATAACTTCACTCGGAAGGATCTTCAAACACAAATTTTCAAACGGCTCAACAATCGTATACAATCCTCCCCGGCAGCGGCGCCAAAAACTGATTGGTTTGAAACTCAACCCTTTAATATATATATAAATAAATATATAAAATACTTACTTATAAATATATAAATAAGGATAAGAATCAAAAATCTCTCAATGTAGTAAACCGGAAGTATGATTCCCGGGTCGTTATCCCCAACGAGGAATGCAATTGAAAGTCGAGAGTCGTTTTGATAATCGTTGCTTGAATGGAACAAGATTATGATTGGATTTCTAAAGCTACGGGAAAATTAAGGCAAACACTTAAAAACAATTAAGGGAAAACAAACTTTAACTAAAAACGCAAACCGGGAATCCTAAAAACGCAACTAAAAACTAGCTAAGGCAAATATTAACCCTAAAAATTCAAACTTAGTTTCTAAACCTTTCAAATGACAAAAGAAAATTTTCTAAAAAAGATTTATATTTTTTTTTGGCTTTTTAATAATTTTTTATGAATTAAAACCTATTTAATCTATTTAAAATTCTAGAAAATGACAAATTAATTCCTAAAAATTTCAAAAAATGATTTTCTACTTTAGAAAAGTCTAAAATATCATAAAAACTCAGAAAAACATTTTTCACTACTTTTTATAATTAAAAACTATTTTCTAGAATTAATTTAAAAGGCTAAAAATGAAATTTAAAATCTAAAAATGATGAAAAAGATTTTAAACTTTGTAAATCTAAAACTATTTATTCTAAATCTAAAAACTATTTTTTTGTAATTTTCTGAATTAATTTACTATTTTTAAATGATTTTCTAAAATTCTAAACTTCGAAAAATAAAGAAAAATAACAAATAAAGAAGGAAAAATCTGAAAAAAGCAAGAAAGTCCTAAATGTTGCAAGGGTCCTAGGAAAAATAAGCTGGTTAAGCCAGCTTATCGAATAAGCTCTAAAAAGCTACAAATAAGCTACGAAGTGGCTTAATAAAAAAAGGTAAAAACGTGTATAAGTAAATAGATAGTGCAAAGATAAACGAAAAAGACCCAAGGGCGCTAGTGGTAGAGGGAGTGTTGGTGTAAAAACGTTTGGTGATAAGGGTGAGGTCCCGGGTTCGAGCCTTGCTCACCTAGGACTTCCCCTAATCCCAAATGTTTTTTGTTTTTGCTATTTTTTTTATAACTTTTTAAAAGATTAAAAAATAAGCACTTTTTACAAAAATAACTTTTTTATAAACCACGAATAAGCATTAGAATAAGCTAAAAAGGGCAGGATAAGCTAAACTATAAAAATGCTAACTGTTTAGCAAATTTAAGCACTAATAAGCAAACCAAAAAGAGAATTAAGCTAAAACAGATGATAAGCTATACCTAAAAAGCAATTTTGAATAAAAATAAGCAATCAAATTAAGCTAGAAAGACAGAATCATCAAAAAGCTATGAAACTTAAGGATTTTAAGCTATAAGGCAAATAAGCTCAAATAAGCTCTAAACTAAAAGAAATAAGCTAAATTGGGCTTAAACTAACCTAATAAGCTAAAATAAAACCTAGAAAAAAACAAAAGTCAAATAAGCTGAATAAGCCTAAATAAGCAAATAACTTTTTGGCCAAAACTGATAAGCAAAAAGGCCAAGAGGGACTTTTCTAGCTTAAAAATAAGCTAGCAAAAGGATCCTTATGGCTTAGTGACTTATACCACTAAGAAGAATGGCCAAAACGCTACAATAAGCAACAATGAAAAAGCATTCTGAAATTCAAATAAGCACTTAAAAAGCTTCATGAAAAACCTATCTCACACTGATTCAACACTTAGACAAATTTTTGCAACTTTTGCAATCTTCACAAAACCACACTTTTGAGCTTAAAAATAAGCACCTAAACAGATCCTTATGTAACGTATAACCTACAAACAGATAAAATTTAGACCTCAAAGAACAAGAATCAACAATGAAAAAGCATTTTGAAATTCAGGATAAGCCACAATAAGCAATTGAAAAAGCAACTTCTCAATTTTTTCAATACTTAGCAATTTTTTTGACAGTTTTTGGTAAAAACTCAAAACAACAATGCAGGCCTATGACCTTTGTTTCTAACTTGTTTTAGCACTTAGACAAACCCAAAAAAACATCACAAATCAATAATAAGCAAGAGCTCAATCAAATAAGCAAATGAGATAAGCTTAAACCAACAGTTTCAAACATCAAACTCTTAACACCTTAAAAATGAGATTTACTACTTGGAAATTGAAACAAACTAAATTTTTAGACTAATTTAAGCTAAACTAAACTGATTCAAGTGTCAAAATGCAATCTTGACCCATTAAAACAATTATACCAAACACTCCTTTAAAACTGTTTTTACCAATTTAAACTTAAGAACTTGATTTTTAGTGAACAAAACCTTAATACCAGATTATAGATGACTTATAACAAACATATTAAGCAACTTTTAACACCGAAATCAGTAAAACAAAAGGAAATATGGCGATTTGATGGCGGGTTTACTATTTGGTAGTGAGTTTGGTGATAAGTATGGTGTTTGGTGGCGGTTAAGTGAGAGCCGACGAGATTCCGACGATAGTGGTCGTTGGTGGTGGTGGGTTTTTAGTTTTGTTTGTGTGAAGAGAAACTGAGATAGAAATAAAACTAATTATGTGTTTTTTTTATGTTACGAGTGAAAAGGAGGTGAGGTGAAGGAAGAGATGGAGTATGTGTATAAATGACAAAAATAACCTTCTATTTAACAGTCAAAAAAGTCAAATTGACGGGATTAACGGAGTTGGACCAAAAGTGGAACGAAACTATGCCTTTTGTACCAAAATCAAAACTTTTTTGAATTTTGGACCAAAAGTGAAAAACGCACCAAACCACAATGACCAAAAATATACTTAACTCTTTATTTTATAAAGTTATAAAATAAAACAAGCATATTCATAATTGAATAAATACTTACACATGATGAAATGATGTTTAAGATATGTCAGATGCAAGAACATGTTTTATTTGATGTTATACAAGTGTTGATTAATTTATAAAGTCATTGAATAAATTAATTGTTAAAAGTTATTTATAAAGTTTATAAATAAATAATTGATGAGGATATTTCATTTAGACTTTTGGATATAAGTTGATGGACATAAATGTGAGGACAAAAAATATACACAAAATGTGTTATTAATTAAATTAGAGGACTTATAATAATTTAATTATGTTAAAAGTTTATAAAACAAATTTTATAAAACTATATTTCAAACAGTTTGTATAAATTGTAAACCTATGAATTTTTATAAATTATATACTCTACTGATTTAAATAGTACATTTCATGAGGATTCCGTGCATATAAGAAACTCGAAAAACGGAGCTATAACGAAGGATTTATGATCTTTACGAGATTTCGATAATTAAATATATAAAGTGTTTTTATAAAAATTATTTTATAAAAATTGTTACTGTTTCGAATCTGATAAAAATATATAAATATTTTATGATGATTGATCATTTCAATAGGAAACCGTGGATATAAAGAACGTTGAAAACGGAATTAAAACGAAGGAGGTACGATTTTCGCAAGATTAAATATATAAAAATAGTTTCATAATAACAGTTTGAATTTATTGTTCGAGTATTTTATTTTGATATATTATCTCGTAAAGAACATGTAAAACGAAGCTAAAATGAGCAAGTTATGAGTTTTTAAAGATTTGAATGCACTGTTTTTATTTTCTGCATTTACATAAAATTTTCAAAGCTGTTGGAAATATAAAAAGTGGTTTATGAGTGTTTTCGGGTCCATTTAGGCTATAAAAACCTTAAGAAGTATTGTAGTATTATTTATGTGTGTGTTTATTCTAGAGAGAGAAAGATAGAAAGTAGAGAGAGAAAGAGGGAGAAGGAGGATTAGAGAAAAGATTATAATGAGATTAGAAGACACACCTCGCTAATGAGGAGGTGGTGGGGTATTTATACCCATTTTACAAGGAAGAGCTACTAGCTCTTGTTTCTTAGCTTTTAGCTATTTGTTGGGTCTCGTGACTTTATTTAAGTCACGAGCCTATCACCTAACCTATTACACAATATTATTTCTCTATTTATTACAAGACTTTTATCTCAATAAGATCGTCACTTTTATCATTCCTAACAATCTTCCCCCAAGGGACGATCATTGAGATCTCTCTTTGATTGCATTAATGATCATAATTTTCTTATTCGTAACAATCTCCCCCTAAAGGATGATCATTGAGATCTCTCTTGTGACTTTGATCTTTGAACTTTAATGCTTGTTTGTCTTGAGTCTTGTTGTGTAATAGTGGTCTTGTTCCAATCATGCTCTAGTGATCTTGATCTTGATCTTTCCATTTTCCTTTTTGTCTTTGCCTTTGAGATCTTACCATATCATCATTCTTTACCGTGAATCCATCTTGATTTGTCTTATAAAGCTTCTGACCAACATACTCATACTTTCTTGACAGCTTACAATCTTCCTCATGTAGAACTTTAATCTTGATCAACAACTTGATGATTTGAGGAAGTTCTTTGATTTATCAGAGTTGCGGAAGTGTATCTTTGAACTTTGAGTATGAGATATGAAGGAATGAATATGACGGTGTTCATGCTTCTGAAAGGTAGAGATGTTGTTGATGTAAATGTATCTTCCTGAGTTGACTTCCCCCCAATTCATACCACATGACTACAATCAGTTCAGCTGCTTCCCCCTAAACATACAACCATTCGTAACACATACTTCACATAGACAACTCATAGAAGATAGAACCTATAACCTTCAGATCAATAAAGTCCCGGATGATGTATACACCAAAGTCAATTAAGTCCCGGATGTACACATTTCTTCCCCCCAATTGTTGCATTATATCAAAATATTCAGCTAGAACACTTCTCTTCCCCCTGATTATATTTGATGACCATCAAACATAATCATAATCTTGTTACACCTGAATATTCGATAGTGAAGTCATGTGTGGAGTGCAGTCCAGGCATGAGAGTCAACTACTAACTTCAATTCCAACAATCTCCCCTTATCAATATTGTGACATCATAAGTAACCATGGTAATCCAACACTTCACTTGAATAAATCAAGGAAATGTTGTTTGTGTTTTTCGAAAACAAATTCCGAAAGAACACGATAACTACTAGATCACTTAGATTACTAGTTAACACTAATTGAATCATTAAACAATCATTTTCAAATTAGTGACCTACGTTCAGCGTTGGCTTGATGTTAGCACTGGTAGGATTTCCATTCAATCATTGTGAAATACTTAATTTAAGTATCACTCTTGAATGTTCCGGCAATGTCACTAAGACATGCACTGTCACATAGACATATAAGCAACTCTTGTACTTTTTGTATCTTTGATGTTTAATACAAATGTACTTTTGTGTCCTATGTGAGATTTATGATTTGATCTCATTTTTGGCCCTAGACTCAATATGTGCTTTTTGTTTTTAGTGTATCGAAGTTCTGGAGCAGGACTGCCACTTTTCAATATCAACAATCTCGAGTGGAGAAGTCATAGATTATGCTTTTATATCACCGGAAAATGAACACAAGAATTCCTTTTGAGAGTATCTTGAGTGGCTGGGAATGGTTTGTAGCATTGCCATTACTGGGTCCGATGATGTCTTTCTCAATACCAAATATCATCTTTGTGAATTACGATAAATATGTGTTGACCCGTGTTTTCTGCTAATGTTTGTGGAGGGCTTCATTCTTTCACCCTTATATCTATAATTTTGTTTTCCGTTCTGACCCCCTTCAATGTCCACCAATACTACATTACTAACATCATGTTAGTGATTGTTTCCGATGATAGCTCATGCCTTAGTTTATATTAGTTCCCATTCACATTCTATTCACCATCATACCTAGGACTTTAATCAATCTCTGGAATGTTCCCTGGGTATATCCCTCGTTCTGGTTGGATCATGGATAAAACCTTAACCTTATCACCTTATATCTTCTTTGATCATTTTGAGGTAGTTGGTTGATGGTTTATTAAGATCGAAACCATAAATCCATTTGAAATCAATCAATGATGTTAGATATAAAACAAACATTTAACACTTTTAAAAGTTTCACTTTGAAAAATAACCACACCTACACATTAGCCATCGATATTTCAAAATTATTCAAAATCATTCGTCACATGAGGAAAGAGTTTGAAATTGCACTTGAGTCATTTAGGATCATTTGATAATCAACACATTTAAGCATTTATCTTCCATGATCAAATTTTAATCTAATATTCTCTTCTCCTCAAAATAGCATGCCACAGATATATTGTTTGATATCAATGGATTAAAATACTATTATGGATGAATTTGGAAACACATTGGAGAAACGGTATATATCCCCGCCTCATGATTTATGATTTGAACCATTCCGAACATTTTTTAAACAAGATTGTACAAACTAGTTTATTCAAAGTATATGTCGTATATCCTACAACGTATGGTTAGTAGATTGGCACTTCCTCATCCTGTTAAATTCATGAAATTGTCGTAACCGACACAAACTTTACCATTGCACGCTTATCGATATAAACAAACTTACAACAACTACTTTTAAATCGATTATTATTCATTTGTTCAAAACATTTTTCTTTATACTCCCCCTCAAAAAATATCAAATGAGTGAACGAGGAAGGGAGTGTTGAACCACACACTTTGAAAAGATTTTGAAAAATCCGTTTTGAGTAACTCTTTAAATTTATGTTCAACCTTTTTTGTATACCATTGTTTACTTGAGCTCAGATTTGGAATATCTTAATGAAAATATCTCAATCCAGAAGTTTTATACTTCCGTTGTGTAGGATAAATGTACAAGAAGATGTACACTTTTTTCCTTTATTGAAGAATGAGTCCTAAGTCTGACATATACTTAGAAGTCGTATGTCCCGAGCAATCACATTTTATGAAAAAAAATTGTTTATAAAAAAATTGCTAACCGGACAAAGAAGATTTCTCTTCTTTTAAAGATAAAGCGCACTGAAACGTACACTTTTCTTTTATTTGAAAACCGGGTTGTTATCCGAAATTTAATAACAAACCATTTTGGTGAGCAAACTTTTGAAATATTTTTGAAAAAGTTGAATAATCTTTGCTCAAAACAAGAAGATTTCTATTCTTTTTAAGGTAAAGCGCACTGAAACGTACACTTCCCTTTTATTTGAAGACCGGGTTAAAATCTGTCATATGATTACAAACCATTGACATCGAATTTAGACAACAACTTTTGGAACCCATTTAAGCACAGTGCTAACGGATTTACCAAATTTTGAAAACCAAATAAAGTATTGTCAAGATGGATGAAAATATGTTGAGTTTCCAACGAGGGCTTAAACCGTATGTTTCATTTGAAAACAACACGGTCGTGTGAATCACGTAGATATAAAATTTGCCTCTTGATACTCTATTGATTTTTGAAACTCGGTGATTCATGTGGAGTTTTAAATCTTGTTGTCGAAGAAGATTTTCATTTGTTAGTGTCATTTGATGAAACATTCTAAAAATTTGTTTCGTTTAAAAATCTTACTTTCTTGTTGAAGATGAAGCAAAGTCATACTTGTTTTTGCATCGAAAGCATTTTCTGATTTGAATATTTGAAAGTGATTTCGAATGACTTTTGCTTTGTCACCAGACTTGGTTTACACCCGTGTGTAAAACTCATTTGGAAAAGTAGATGCTCCAAAAGTTTGAGATTCCTTAATTGGCCTCCACACTTGTTTTACCGGTGTAAAACACGAGTGTGATGTTTCAAAAAATTGATTCTTTGCATGTGAAGCTCTTGTCTTAAAACCCTTTTGAGGAGAAAATGTTTCAAAACGTTGAGATTTCTTAGAAAACTTCCTATCTTTTTGTAAAGAATAGGTTGTAAACTGAGAAACCCTTCGTGAAAACGATTTTGAAGATTCACCCGTGTGAACCTTTTCCAAAACAGCTTTCTATGGTTTGAAGCTTTTAAAACATTGATGTTCTATTTTTGCCGTTACAGAGAATCAAACTGCAATCACTTTTATAAAGCATAAATGAAGTCCTCAACTCATGATATTCTTTTTGACAAGAACGAATATCTTGAGATGCCAATTTTGATTCCAAATATGCAATACGTTTTAAAAGCTGATCTTTTTCATCTTTAGGCAAAGACTGTGTAGTGACTGGGGTGGTTTTTTGTTTTAGTATTTTGATAAACTCTTTTGCACATCAACTTTGGGAGAAACCGACAATTTTGAAATTGAGAGTTTTATCAACAATGATATCAGCTGTAGTTTTCCCATAATTGAATGTTTTTCAAACTTAGTTTGCACAGACTTTCCTTTCAATATTTTCCTTTTCCAATTGAGTTCACAAATGATAAAATTTCTTTTTAAAATTATCATTGTTTTACTAGAATCATCAACTACCGCCGCATTGGTGGGGATTGTCGTTCAAGAACAACTTTCGTTTTTTTCAAGTTTTCCAACATACGCCTCAAATTAGCTGTTCTATCTACAATTTCAAGCTTGACGTCATTAAATCTTTGTTTGTTGAAGTTTAAAAACCTTTTCAAGCTCGACAAACTTTGTTGAGAACTGGCCCACATTGGCATATCACAAACATTCTCCCCGTATTCCATGTTAAGTTCAGAATATCCAATTGTTTTACTTTTTGAGGACCTGACTTTGTTGATTGAATCATACAAGTTTTGTAAGTAAACTTCACAAGTTCATTCTCCATAATTAATAGACGCCACGCGATATTCCCAACTCAATTTTTCTCGATTTCAATCCTCATCAAAAACATCCCCCCCCTTTTAAAAACCCTTTTATTTTTTGACTCATCACATTGTTTTAATCTCAACTTTTGACCCCTTGAACCGACTCAAATAAATCTTTATAAGTCTATTTTATCAAATGGATCCAGTTTTTGAGTTGTAAAGAGCCATTAAATTCACATTTTCCTTTTGCACTGTTTCAAAGAGTTAATTTTTCTCGTGACTTGTGTTTGAAGTGCGATTTCAAAAGCATACCCTTTGCCTCAGATTTTGACAAAATCGTGTTCTAAGTAGACAAACAATTCTTTTTGACAATTCCTGTTTGAACTCAATGCATACATAACAAGAGCCGTATCAACTTTTTTAACTCTCATTTGAAACATCTTTTGACTCTATGAAATTCTTTCAATTTTTCATCATGTAAATCTTATTTCTTATTTTTCAATACAAGAAGTTATGACAATAATCTTGATATCCTTCAGTAAGGATACTATCCAAAAGTTGATACTTTCAACAAATCATTTTGATTCTCATTTCATCAAGATAGACATCATTTTGCTCAAAAGCATCTTTCATTTCTTTTATATGAAAGTCATCAAAGTAAACCTGTAATTCATTAAGAATTGGTTTAACTTGTTTTTGACAAAATTCAATACGATCAATCTCTGCCGGTGATGTATAAAAAATGCTTTCCCTTTTGCTGTTCTGGTGTATTAACAGAGACAGCTTTTCAACTCTAACTTTTATATTGAATAATTCGTTTGATCAAGAGGTTAACTCACTGAGATCGCATGGTTATTTTGTTTCCATAATCTTAACGATTAAAGGAATATAAAAAGGTGAATAACGTTTGCTTAACAAAGGCCTCAGAAAGCTGTTTTTGAGGAACAACTCTTTAAGAAGTTTGTTTAACTTTTCGTAACGATTGGTTTGAAATCTTTAGCTCTAAATTTTTTCATCTTTGAAACTCATTATTTTTAATTGACTCTTTTCTCAGTCATCCTCAAGAGTTCCTCAGAATCAAACACAGTGCCAGTTAGTTCATTATTATCATCAAGTTCAGAAGCCACGATACATTACTTAGGAATTTTTAGCATAAAGCCTTGTGAAAGAAACAAGTAACTAGTATATCCCACACCCGACCATATGTAAGTTATCACGAAAAAGCTTTTTTGTATTTTATTTTGTAAGCAACCGACAGTGAGACAGTTGATCTGCCATTTGCAAACAACGTTTCAAGATCTTTGATTTTATCTTGTTACTGAATAATATCATTAAGATATTTTTTCCTCTTTGTCACGTTGTGTTTGTTTGAAAATCGTTTGTGTCTTTTGAAGTAATTGAATGATTTCCTCGTTTGATCCCATTTTTTTTTAATTTAATCACAACGAACCCAAAAATTTCCTACACAAACTTTAAAACTTTCGATCCAAAATATCACACCAACCAAATCACGCACAAACTGTCAGAATACGATAAAACCGTAACTGAACAATTTCAATTGATTAAAATCTTTTTAAGACCGAAAACGTATCTTGAACAAGATCGATAAAACCGAAAAATGAATCACTAATCAATTACCACTTGATCAGAGAACAAATGAAGTGAATACTGAAAATTATGAAAACCTATCACACAAAAATTGATATTCTATCCAAAACAGCAATCCAAAATATCAAGCACGCTCGAATTATTTTTCGCAATTAGCACCTCGAACCAAAAATATATCAAAACTCAATATAATAATTTTAGGTCGCAAACATTTGACAAAAAACGCAGCCCAACCTATACACGTTTGGTCCATAAAATCTGATAGAGGCCCATTTATCTTGAAATCCCTGGATAAAAATGACACAACCCTAATTGCCTTATATCAAAAACGCATGCCACTCTTTTCTTCAAAATACACATAGTCACATAAACAAACCCTAACCCTACCATCAAACACACACACACCTCTTTTTACTCACAAAAACACAGACACAACAAATCTCAAAATCTCACAATCACTTTTTTTTTTCTTTCTCTAACCCTAGATCTTATACAAAAAATAGACGCCTCCTTTTCTTATGAATACTCAGTCACACAAATCTTTCAACCCTAACCCTAAAATCAAACACATACGCCACTCTTTTTCTACACTCTCACAGTCACACGACACAACACTAAAAAAAACCACGAAGAACAAAAAAGTTTTAACATCAAGATCTTGGATAAGATGGTATAGGTATGTTTGACTTGGATTCTTGTGTGATATTCTCTGTTCTTGTTTTCTTTTTTAAATCGAAACACAAAGAGTTTATGAACGACTTTGTTTTATGATTTCCTTGATATTTTGAACATATCACAAGAAGGATATAGTTAGCTTAAAGAAATTGCTCCATATGAGAATAGTTTTTTGTGAGGTGAAGATCTTTTAAACTTAAAAGAGATGAACAAGAAAACCCAATCTGAGATCTCTTATTTTCTTGTTTTTTCTTTTTGGTTTTCTGTTTTTGATTATGGTTGATCCGTATCTGATATGTAACAAAACAATATTGTGTTCTTAGTCTTGAGTGGTTTCGAAAATTTTATGGATCCATGATGATAATTTTCTCTTTGTGTTTTAGATCTTTGAGGTCTATGACTGTATGTAAACACATCGAGTAATATCTGAGAATCTTACTTGATCAATTTTTTTGAATTTCGTGTCAAAAATGATTTCGAGTTGATTTCAGATCAGTGAAGACTATTTCCTTTTGAGATTTGATCTTTAAGGTCTTATGAGTTTATGGAAGAACGCAAAAGAACATGACTAAGATCAAGTTAATAGTTATGACATTTCTTGTTTCGTTTCAATCTGTGTAGATTGTTTTTTATAATCAAAAATGAAACAAAGAAGCAAAGCCTCCAACCGAGATCTAGTATGAAATATCAAAAATCTTGTAAAGAATTTGCCCCCGATGAATAAAGAAGCACAAATCTGAGATCTTATGATGAGGTAGTTAGAGGTTTGTATTGATGAAAAAGGTCCGAATTTGTTTCTTAGGTTTTGTGTTTCTTGTGGGTTCCGAAATTTTGATGTTCGAGATTAAACTTTGGATCCGAGTGTTGACAAGTTTTGTTTCCTAGTGTTTGATTAACGAGGTAATCAAACAGTTTTAGTTTAGACTAAGATCTATGATGAAATTTTCGTTCGAGTGTTGGATCAGGAATCTGTTAGTTTAACTCGAATGAAAAATCTGAGATCTACTTTTAAGTTTTCTTGTTTTCAGACATCCGAGTTTGAATCTGAAACAAAGATCTATGAATGAAAAACTGTTGTATTATAGACTTTATACGAACTTGGAAAAGTTGAACACACAACAAGATTAAACTGAGATCTAAAAAAAATGAATATTACTGAGTTTGACTTTTGCAACAGATTTTACTGAGTTTGACCACTTGTAACAAACTTTGACCCACGAATTGAAATTTTGTAGACAACTTTTTTACTGAATTTGGACTTCACACTGCTGTAATTTGAAATTACGCTCCAATAAGCAAATTTACTTGTATTACCATGACACGTACGATAAAAACCAAAGTATTACAATTTCTGATTGTAATAAAACACAACAGAAATTAGCTCAATAAGCAAAAATAAGCTGTTTTGACATGTTTGACCAAAAATAAGCAGTTTGACCAAAATATGCTGAAAATCAGTAAAAGCACACGAAAATAGACAGAATAACACAACAGAAATCTAGACCAAATAAGCACGAAATAAGACCAAAATTAGCTCAAAATAAGCTGTCAGAATAAGCTGTCGGAATAAGCTCTCCAAAACACCACTAAATCGCCTGTGCAGCTCTGATACCACTTGTTAGGTTTGAAATTCAGGATCAATAAGCAATATAGTGTATAGTCTAGAGAGAGAAAGTGGAGAGAGAAAGAGGGAAGAGGAGGATTAGAGAAAAGATTAGAATGAGATTAAGAAACACCTAGAGACATACCCCACAAATGAGGTGGTGGAGGGGTATTTATACCCATTTACAATAATAAGCATAAAGCCCTTGACTTTTAGACTTTTACCATTTAGACCCTTGTCTTTTAGACTTTTTCTAATTAGCCTATTCTGAGACTTTATTTAGTCACCAAGCTTTCACTTACCCTATGACACAATATAATTATCCATATTTATTACAAGACATTTAACCTCAGGTAAGATCGTCACTTTTAACAAACCTAACAATCTTCCCCAAGGGACGATCATGATAATCACTCTTAGGATTGCATTAAGTATCATCATTTCTTATTCGTAACAATCTCCCCCTAAAGGATGATCATCTCTGCTTGTAACCTGTTTTTTATATCTTTGAACATTACATTAAGAACTCTCTTATAGACTTAGATCTTGAATTTGTAAATCTTGTTTGTCTTGAGACTTGTTGTGTATAGAGGTCTTTTCCAATCCTGCTCTTGGTGATCTTTGAATCTTTATACTTTTCATTTCTTTTCCTTTGCCATTGAGATCTTTTCCATTTCACCATTCTTACCTGCAAAATCCATCTTGAATTGTTCTTAAAGCTTCTAACCAACATACTCATACTTTCTTTACAGCTTACAATCTTCCTCATGTAGAACTTTTGTCTTGATCAACAACTTGATGATTTGAGGAAGTTCTTTGATTTATCAAGTTAGTGTATCTTTGAACTTTGAGTATGAGAAATGAAGGTATGAATTACGACGGTGTTCTTGTTTATTAAAAGTAGAGGAATTTGTTGAGTTCTTCCCGCTATATTACTACCCATGCCAACAGTACTGGCAGATACCAGGCCGTGAGTAAAACCCAAAATAAACAACCTATTCGTAAACACATACTTCACATTTCTCTCCTAAAGTTGCACCTCGATCGAAAAAGCTAGTCTTAACACTTCTCTTCCCCCTGATACATTTGATATGACCATCAAACATAATCATAATCTGTTACGCCTTGAAATATCGATAGTGAAGTCATTTTTGGGTTTATATTTGGATTAGCAGTCTAAATCATGAGAGTCAACTACTAACTTCAATTCTAACAATCTCCCCTTATCAACATTGTGACATCATAAGTAACCTTGGTAATCCAACACTTCACTTGAATAAATCAAGGAAATGTTGTTTGTGTTTTTCAAAAACAAATTTCAAAAATACACGATAACTACTAGACCACTTAGATTACTAGTTAACACTAATTGAATCATAAATCATTCATTTTCAAATTAGTGACCTACGTTTAGCGTTGGCTTTGATGTTAGCACTGGTAGGATTTCCATTCATTCATTGTGATAAGAATTGGACTAGGCCTACCTTAAACCGCAATTCTGCTAAGTTTAAACTTGGTCTTAACAATTTCTACGAGAGGTGTAAAGCACACATAAATGACCGAGGCTTATGTTGTTGCCCATGTCGGCTGTGTGGGAACAGGGACAAGCTTACACCTATTAATATTAAGCATCACATACATAATAACGGGTTTAGCAATGGTTATCCTACTTGGGTACATCACGGTGAACCGAGGATTATTCCTCCGCCAATAGTAGATGACACAAATGACACGATCAATGTCCTCAACGATGTTCGTAGGGAGAACAATTACATAGAACCAGAACCCAACACACATACACACACACTGAACACAACACTGAACACAAAACTGAACACAACACAAATACGGCATCGACAAGTAATGCACCACCAGATGCTGCGGTTCCTACAAAATACAATATGGAAGGGTTGTTTGAAATGGCGAATGAAGAGTTGTTCCCAGCTTGTACTTGGATGTCTTCACTAGACTTTTTGGCAAAGTTTGCGCATCTCAAGGTCTTGTATAAATGGACTAATACTTCATTTGACGAAACTATAGAATTTCTCCTAAAATCTTTCCTGACAGGAGCCAAACTCCCCAAGTCATACTATGAAGCTAAGAAGTCGATGAAAAAAGTCAGGTTGGGATACGAATCGATCGATGCTTATATTAACGATTGTTGTTTGTTTTGGGGGAAGGACAACAAAGATGATGAAATTTGTCCAATTTGCAAAGCGAGTAGATGGAAAAACAAAGACACAACGGGAAAGAAAGCTCCTAACAAGGTGTTACGTTACTTCCATTTGATTCCTAGACTAAAGCGTATGTACGGATCTTTACACATTATAAAGCATATGACATGACACACTACAAAGCATATGACATGGCATGCTACTGGAAAATGTATCGAAGATGGTAAGATAGATCACCCGGTTGATGGTAAGGCATGGAAAGAGTTTGATAAGAACAATTCAGAATTTTCAAAAGAACATAGAAACGTCTGACTAGGGTTGGCTGCTGACGGTTTTAATCCGTTTGGAAACTTGAGTAAGTCTTACAGTATATGGCCATTAATATTGACAACATACAATACTCCTCCATGGATATGTATAAAAGAGTCTTCATTCATGGTAACATTTTTAATTCCTGGCCCTAAATCACCTGGTAAGGACATGGATGTTTACTTGCAGCCTTTGGTTAAAGAGTTGAAGACTTTATGGAAGAAGTCAGGTGTCAAGATGTTAGACATTGCAACAAACACTGAGTTCTCAATGAGAGTAGTGCTTTTATAGACCATTAGTGATTTTCCCACCCGTAGTAGTTTATCTGGTTGGAGTGGTCAAGACTACTTAGCCTATCCTACATGTAATGAGGAGACTCCATCTACTCGTGTGAATGGGAAAACTGCATATGTTGGTCATAGAAGATTCCTACCCATAAAACATTATTGGAGGAATGACAAGACCTTCAATGGTAAGAGCGAAAAGAGACCAAAACCAAAAATACTCACAGTGCTCAAATCTTACAACAACTTGCTGATGTACCGTCACATATTTCGAGTAAACATCCGAGTTATGGGGGTGTGAAGAGACAACATGATCCCATCATAGAAAAGAATTAGAGTAAATGGTCCATTTTCTATGAGCTTCCCTATTGGTCAAGTCTTCCTCTAAAACACAACTTGGATGTCATGCATATCGAAAAAAATATACTCGAGAGTTTATTGGATACATTGTTAATGAATGACAAGTCCGAAGACACGAACAAGGCAAGGCAAGACTTAGGAGAATTAAAGATTTGACCAGAGTTGTGGCTCAGCAAGAAAGGCAACGGGAAGTTCATAAAGCCTCACCTAAAGTACTCTTTCCCACCTGAAAAGAGATAATTTATGAATTCATTAAAGGTGTTAAACTACCTGATGGATTTGGATCAAACTTTAAGCCAAAAGTATCTGATAATGATAACAATATAATAGGCATGAAGTCTCATGACTGTCATATAATGATGCAACGGTTACCTTCGGCTGGAGCTCACATACTTGGACTCAAATATTGCAACACCAATAATTGAGCTCTACTCATTCTTTAAGCAGATTTGTGCTCGAAGTTTAATAGAGTCATAC
>BQNB010089543.1:0-27382 GCA_026074375.1 Tanacetum coccineum
TTCCCGGTTAATATACGTATAATATTATATATATATATATTTGAGTGAATTTTCCTTAAGGGTCACTTTTGGAATTTTCTTAAAAGCTCTCTTATAAGTATATTATCTTACGTGTATAGAATTGCTATGTCAGTACCAAGTATCGAGGCATGATAGGTAGTCTATTATACCTAACGGCAAGTAGGCCCGATATCATGTTTAGTGTCTGCCTTTGTGAGGCTCCCAAAACCTCTCACCTTGAAGCGGTTAAGCGTATCTTCTGATACATTAAAGGCACTACGCACTTAGGATTATGGTATCCTAAGGGGACCGGCATAGAAACTGTAGTATATGCCGACTCTGATCATGTGGGAGATTATGTTGATTGAAAGAGCACTAGCGGTATTTGTACGTTCGTGGGATGTTGTTTAACATATTGGTTCTCAAAGAAACAAATCGCTCTTGCTATATCCACTACCGAAGCCGAATATGTAAGCGCCGGAAAGGCATGTCAACAAGCACTATGGATGAAACAAGCTCTCATCGACTACGACGTACGACTTGACGACGTTCCCATCATGTGTGACAACAAAGGCGCGATTGACCTTAGCAAAAACCCGGTGCAACACTCTCGTACCAAACACATCGAAATACGTCACCACTTTCTTCGTGATAATGTCCAAAAAGGACATATCTCAATCAAAAAAGTGTCGTCCGTCGACAACATCGCCGACATTCTTACTAAACCCCTTAAACGTTTAACTATCTATGTCTTGGTTTAAGAATGATGGAACACATTCCATAAATCATATAAGTCCGCTTCTCCTTCTTCTGTCTCAATTCTGGTTCGTGTTCTACTCCGTGTCGTGACAACTTAAATACTTCATCCGAAGTACTTTAAGCACATTTAATTCGCGAAATGCAAATTAAAAAGTCACCTCTCTTCGCAAAATTTTTGTCAAAATTAAGTTAAAGAACGTAGCCTGAGGGCGGCCCCCTAATATATTTGGGACCGCCAGGAGTTATGGGACCGCCATCAGGAAATCAAAAATATAAACACTTAAACAAAAAAAAATTTAAACCATGAAAACAAACACTCCTCTTCGTGCTGCAAGTGACGAAAACGCATAATAACCCACCCAAAACTCAAATCCAACCATTAAAACATCAATTGAAGATCAAATCAACACTAATAATCAATCCTAACATCACAAAGATCATTAATTGTAAGTCATTTCATTTATTTTTCTTTCAATTTGAGTCTAGGGTTCATTATGAACACCAAAAAATCAAAATTGGGGATTTTGCATTTTTCTTTCAATTTTGTTCAATTAGAACTACTAGGATACAATGTACAACTAATATGCAACCCGTAGACATATGATTTGTACATATTAGTGAGTTCGTAGAAAAATTAATTTTGAACTAAAACCCCAATTTTATTTTTCAAATCACTCACGTTAGGAACAAAATAAAATTGTTGTTAGGCATTGTCAATACAACCTAAAAACGTTTTCAAACACATGCATAATGATCTCATGAACAAATTTCGAGATACATAATTCATATGTATTTTTTGACTTGTTTGGATGAGCAAAATCAAATTAAAGAGCGTTTGGGTTCATTCTTAGGATTCTATTTCTAGGTCGAGTTAATTGTTACTCCACATTTGTTGCATATAGGCACACACTAGGCACTAACTCAAAACATCAATACATGTATAAGAAATTAAAATGTGATCTTGTTTAATTTACCTTAGGTGACAATGCCTCAAAAATCATCTGAAGACTACAAAAATACTAGATACTATATCCCTAAAATCTCACATGAATTCCGTACTCCAATAAGAGAAAAACTAATGAACCTTGAAGAACGCTATATCCATGAGGGTCGGGTGGTTTTTGACAACTTTGCGGATCTAAATTATGTTCGGTCTTTATTCCACTTTGCCGAGTTCAACTGTCTTCTTGAAATAAATGAACAAATCTGTCCTCGTTTCATTCTTGAGTTTTATAGTCAATTTCAACTCAATTATTCAGACGAAGGTCAAATGTTTGTCGAGTTTGTGATTCAAAATCAACTCTTCTTTTACTCTCTTGAAACTTTTGCTCAAATTCTTGACGTTCCTTGTCAAGGCGCGTGTGTCTTCACCGATAGATGGAGACTTGATGAGTTGGCATATGGTATCCCTTCGGATGGTCCATATCAAACCAACCTTCCTCCTATTAAGGACATCATCTTGTTTATTCGAATTAATCGAGAAGGTCAAGTCCATCGCATCCGTCATGAGGAAGAGATTGATGTTCTCGAATATCAAATCCTCACTCGTGAAATCATCCAAACTTTGAAAGCTTTAGAGGAAATCATTCGGGAAAACATCTTCTATTTGGGGGGTAATCAGGATCATGTTCCTGCATGTCTTTGTTTTATGCTTTATTGTGTTGTACACTCCGAAAAATTCAATCTTGCCTATTACATGGCAAAACGAATGGAGTGGGTCACTAAACAAGCTCGGATAATTCTACCCTACGGTATGTTATTAACCCGTTTGTTTAAATTCATCATGGATGAATATCCTGAGTTGTCCAACGATTCCTATGTTTTGTACGATCGTGTCATGAATCCTCTTGCCGCCCAACTAGGGCGAAAAGTTCGAAGGGATCGTGGCACGAGAAGAGGTCGTCCTTCCACTTCCTTCTCCACCTTCGATCAACCATCCTCATCTCATCTCAATGATGATGACGACGATGAAAATAATGAAGGGACCTCGCGTGCAAGCACTCCCTCCCCCATTCGTTATGTCAATTCCTTAACCAATCAAGTTCCTCAAGTCTTTCAAAGCCCACCTATCATTGACCCAAACATGGAACCTTTCTACACCCGTTAAACTGAAATCATCAACCGTCAAGTGCAGTTAAGAGATGAGCAACGTGGTGGACTAAGGTCAATCGGAAAAGGATTCCGGAAGTTGTGGAAGAATTTGAAGAAAATGTGAATAATGAGGGAAATTGGTTTATGACATTATTATCTATATTATTTACTAATCTACTATGCTTAGACATTTTAAACTTATGCTACTTGGTAGATATTTAGTACGGGCAACATTACTTGCCTTGGATGATCATATAATTTTATCATCCTAAATCCATGTTCGCGTATACCTTGATATACTCTAGTTGTTCTTATGATATTATGCATGCTTGTGAATGTGTCAATTTGCCTATATACATGCCTTCTTGATTGAGCTTAGGATATTTAGTTTTATAACCTTGATTGTTGAATGATAGATGATTCATGATGAATTGGAATTGACTACAAAATGGAAAAATAGGAATTATTTCTGTACAGGATTTATAGAAAATCAGGAAAACTGGAAAAATTTCCTGTCTCCAGAGAACGGCCCCCATATATAAGAGGCGGCCCCCTAATATATCTGGGACCACCATATAAATATAGGACCACCAATAGAAGTCATGGAAATTTTACTGTGACTCCTGGTTTTCTGTGTAGTTGACTATTCTTTCTTAGACCCAGCCAACACTTCTGCATATTGCTAAACAACTTTTGGAAAGTGTTTTCTTATCTCACATGCTTTTCCATTTTTATCACTTGCTTTTAAATTAAATAATCCCTTTTCTTATTCTTCTTGTCATCTTCATCTTCCTCAACCAAACTCTACCATGAATTCCACCAATGCTTCTTCTTCAAACCCTTCCAAGAAAATCAAATTAACCATAATCCCTCCTAGACAACTATTTGTCAACATCTCTAGTGATGAAGAAGTCACCACTACACCTTCTCCTACCACTACTTCCTCAACCCCAACTCCTCCAAATGCACCATCAAAAACTCCATCCACAAATCAAACCTCCTCAAGCCAAGATAATACATCTTCTTCTTTTCAATCAAAACTTCAAATCTCACATCCATCCTCAATTAAACCAACCTCTCCTCAACCTTTAAACCCTTTGCTTGAGAACATCTTAGATGTCCCTCCTAGACCTTTGAACCCTCAACCACTTCAAAGCCTTTCTTCTTTGGATATCACTCTATCACTATCACCAATCACACCTCTTGAAAATCTCTCAAGTCCACCTTCACCATCACCACCACCACCTAAACCTCCTATCATGGGACATCCACTCTACTACAACTATCATGACTATCATGGGTCAACTTATATTTGTTTTTTCCATAACCGTAACCTACATTTAAACCTTCGAGATGAAATGAACATTGTGTTTGCTCATCTCGAGTATCTTTTAACCACCGCCTTTACAACTCATTTTCCACCTCAACCATAGACCCTTTTTCAAATGGCTTAATAATTGATAATCCAAAGACTTTTTGTTTAAAAGTCATATCTATGAATCATGAATCATCTAGGATTAATGTATTTTTAGATTCATGTTCACCTATGCTTTAATATGTTGTGTTTTGTTATAAATATCTTATGTTGTATCATCATATATTGTCCTTATGACTATGTATGATCTTTCTACCAATTTGAATGAACTTTATTTATGAGTTTCAAAAAGTGTGATTTATTCTCTTAAGATATTTGTCATACTATGTTGGCTTGCACTTGTACTTCTAACCTTGTTTTGTAGCAAACAAATCATCGTACGATCGATCCCTTGGTGCCCCGAACAAAGGGGAGCTTACATCAAGGGGGAGTCCTTAATCGTCGATTTCTTTCTCTCTACTACGACTCAAAGATCAACCTTTTTGGATTCGACAAAAAGGGGGAGAAATAGAATTAAACTCATTAATAATTTATAAACTTCTACTTTTATACTAAATGAGTTTATGTTTTGTCATCATCAAAAAGGGGGAGATTGTTAATACAAATAATGTCTAAAAACGTTATTTATATTTTTTGACCTCTCAATGTTTTGATAATAACAAAATGTAAAAACGTTTACGATAAAAATAAACGTTTATAAATTACTAATCATAAAATTCTATTTCTAAGATTAATCACTTAAGGTATGAATAAACAAATCATTAAACATGATTAGTGATCAAGAAAATATTTTTTCTTAAACCTTACATTTCTACAAAAGTGTTTTTATAAAAATATAAAAACAAAATATTTATTCATAAAAGAAATGTTTTATTAAAACATTAAATTTGAAATCAGATTTTTCCCCCCAAAATGGAAGGTTCTAAAACAGATAACACCTTCCCCACAAAAAGACAAAAAGAGGAGCGTACTCTACGGCGGCCCCCTTATAGGCCTGGCGGCCCCCTTATATATTAGGGACCGCCGAGGGGGACCGCCAGGGTACACGCCACCTGAATGAACGTTGGTATTCCTGTATATATTTACTTGCTCCATCACCCAGAGCTGAAAATTATTTCCTCTTTACACGAAATGTTTCAGTATGTTTTTCTCTCTCTAAACCTTTCTTTCCTTTTTCACTAAACTCTTGTCACTAACATACTTAGTATATAGTTTCAAGTGGGGATTCTATCTCTTACTTTCTCATCGCTCCCCTCTCTTTCATGTGACAAGAGAAGAACACTCGTATTCGTCAAGAAACGAAGTGTTAATTAGTGATCTCTCCTCTCTCTTCTAAGTACCAAACCTCTATTGTATTTATCTTGTGTATTTGTGTGATTCAGATATTGTGTAGATCTGATAGTGTAGATCTTGTGAGTGTGTATATCTTGTGAAGTGGTAGATTGGTTCTAGTTAAGATTAAGACTCAACATTTAGCTCAGTGTCGGAAAATAACGTAAGCGACGTGTAAACGGATTTATCCGCCTAACGGGAGCTTGTTGACATAGTGAAATCTCGAGTAGGATACTCGGAGAGTAGAGTAAGGCAAAGAGGTGCTTCGTAGCCGAACTACTATAAAATCTCGGTGTCTTGCTTTGGTAGTTTCTTTCCTTATCTTTTTACATTATTATTATTGTTATTTAGTTTTCGTTTAGATAGTTATTTAGAGACAAACTGCAAGATCTGACAAAATTTGGGCAGCATAACGTTTAGTTTGACTTAGAAAAGAGTCTTCAATGTAGCAAATCGCAGTGGCAAATCGCAACCTGTTATAGACAAACCGCAGGACACAAAACGCAGTGAAGTCAGACAAAACGCAGTGACCAAAACGCAGGATCTTGAGACAAAACGCAGTGACACAAAACGCAAAGACAAAACGCAGTAGTCAAAACGCAGTCCCTAATAAGACAAAACGCAGTACTTTTGTCCTTCACAAAACGACAAAACGCAGTGTCCTTTTTCTGACAAAACGCAGGAGACAAAACGCAATGAAGAATTTTGCCAGAGAGACAAAACGCAGTGATGAAAAATACGACTTTTTCCACCTAAAAACACCTAAAAATCACCCTTTTGAACGTTTTTGCTTGGTTTCTTTTGCACAACTTGATCCTAGAAGGCTATAACAACTATAAAAACACCAACTTTAACACCACAAACGTGAGAATCAAAGAGTGTCAAGAATGAGACCATAAACCTTCAAAAACCAAACTTTTGATCTAATCTAACCAAGAAAACGCACACACAATCTAGCTAATCATCCCATGGGCTCTGATACCAAATGTAGGATATTGGATATCATAACACAAGGATTGGATTAGGGGTTGGCCGAATCTAGAGAGAGAAAGGAGAGGATTTCTAGTGAGAGAAAAACCTTTAGTGTGATATTGATAAAATGAACAACCAACCCCTTCCCATGGCTGGAAAGGGGGTATAAATACAATGTTATGGATGCCCCTAACGGGGCTATGGAGTGGGCTTATATGTGGGTAAAAGACCCAACCCAATTCCATAAGTATTACAATAACTACCGGACTACGAGCTATGCTATTCTAAACGATACACGGGGTGACCGAGTCTTTCGTAAACCTAACAATAAACAATGGAAAGCAGGGCAACAAGTCAACTAGCATAGCATACGAAAAAGAATCTCTTTGCTTTGTGTTGAATATGACGATGTATACCAAGCTTGATTAGTTTCCAAAATACTTTAATTTCAAAAGAGAATGTATCAATGTTCAAATGATGCCAACTTAAATTGCCCGACTCAATAATTCGAGTTTCTATGTTTATACGAAACTTAATATTTTGGACACACTGTAGTATTTTTCTAATTTGAGTTCCTTGAACCTTTAATAAGGACCTCTAACCCATATTATTAGAAATTAGACTCAATTCCCTTTGAAATGGTAGGTGGCACGACTCTACGGACTTACGGTTAATTTTTTATGAGTTTTCAAAGTTGACCGAAACTGTGGAAAACCTTTGGAGGATCCGGGTCAGCCGGTACCTTTTTAAAAGGGTACCGGACTTTGTTAACAAAGGGTACCACGGGTCTGATCAGATTTTCTAAAGGCGCAAATTTAGACCCGACGACACGGTTTAAAACTTGGTAGGCTTTAAAGTAAACTTATATAAAAAACTTAATCATTATTCAAGCTTGTATAACTAAGAAATTCAACAACAAAACTTCTAAGTATAAAACAACGACATACTTTTCATATTAAGTCCTGCTTTTCGGATAATTTGATACGTAGATCGCACTCGGTTTTGAAAACAATTTGTTTTGAAAACTAAAGCCACGTGGCTCTGATAACAATCATGGAAAACTTAGAGGGGGGTGAATACGTTATCATTTAAAATCTTAAAAACTTTTGTATCAAATACCCGAACAATCTTGTCGTAATATGAAAATTGTCAAATAAAGTTTAGAACTTCAAAGACTATATAAGGAATGAAGTAAATCATGTAGTCACAACAAAAGCATAAACATCAAGCTACTACACAAGCACAATCATAAAGTAAAGAGAGAGCGATAAATAAAATAGAGAGCAAACCGGACACGATGATTTATAGTGGTTTGGTCATGAAGCTCCTCTTCGCCCTACTCTACTCCCCGAGTACCCAACTCGAGAGTTACTTCAATAGATCAACAAACTCCCTTCTCGGCGGAGAAAACCTTACACAATGACGCATATAATTTTTATGGTACAAAGCTAAACACCGAGTCCTAGATCAAGGCAGAACCAACCTAACGTCGCTTGTATTTTATCCGGTGCAAAGCTAAATACCGGGTTCTTACACACCGGGTAGAACCACCCCAAAACCTGTTAAGTTTTATGGCCCAACATAACTGTGACACCCCGACATAAGCGAAAACACGGGTATGCGACGAAGAATGATCAATCATAACACAAGATATAATATAGACAAATCTAAAATGCATTAATGAAAAGTGACATGATGATCTTCCACCTCAAGTACAGACTTGAGTGAAGTCCCAACAAGAACACATCAGATAGTCGCCAATTATTACAACCAAAAGCCCACACAGGGGTACATACTAGTCTTGAACCAAAACCTCAAAGTACTAAGTCAAAACAAACGCCAAATGCAAGACCTCTCAATACATGATCCATACAGGATACTCTTAAAGTCTGCTAGCTCGCATCAAATCCTTACTGATCATTAACTTCACCTGAAAATGATACTCGAAAAGGTCAACAAAAATGTTTGTGAGCTCGTAGGTTTGAAGAAAACCCAGTCGTTGTGCCAATATTTCAAACAGTTAGACAATTGTGCAATATGACAGTGAATATATGCAAAACATTCCAATTCCATGACTTAGCATCCTCGCTAATCATACACCATGACATAGCATCCCTGTGCTAGTTATCACAATAGCATATACCCATGCTCTTGGAGTCGCAACTCCGAGGTCACCCACACCTAAAGCCAACCAGCTAGAGCACTTACTTAGGGCAAGAACATCCCAAACATAGCAAATCCATGCTAATCACATACATTGCCATGCACCTCGATGCATGCAAGTATAAACAAACCACGTAATATCACACAACAGTCATAAGCACATAACATTGTCCCAAAAACAAAACCACATTTCGTACAGTTCAGAAAATCAGTTCAAAACACATTTGAGTATCATTTTCCCCCAATGAAAAAGATTTAAAAAGTGGGGCTACGAGAACTCACCTCAAGCAAAGGTATCTAGCAGCAAACTCAATATCACACAAGCAAATGCAACAACGTCCGAACACGACCTAGTCCAATTAATGTTCCACTTAGACATTTATTTCCAAAACAGTTTTTAGGTTTGATGCATAGAGGTCAGATGCGCGTTGTACGGTCATCCTTAACGTTTTTTGTGGTGTGACGGTTGACGACTTAGTTTCAAAAGACAACATACTTCCAACTCATACCTTAGTATAATATATATACTTATACCATTTAATATAAAAGTAGAGTAATATAAGAAAATTCTTATAATAAACACTTATAACTATACTCCAGTAAATCCATTCGGTACTCTTAGTTAACATTAATTAATCATTTAGATTATAAGAAATGAAAAGTTTATTAAAATAATATAATTTTATTATTTTATCGCAAAATTACGTTTTGAGAAAAGAATTCTAAGTGTAGACTTTTTACGAAATTTCGACATGACCCGTTCGTTTATACCATGTTTTCCAAGGTTTTAAACCTTAATTTCAAACATTTTCCACAATTTACTACTTTCCGACAAAATGTCAAATTCCATATCTCGCAATATTTACCAAAACTTATTTCCCAAAACGAATTTCAACATTATTACATAAGTATGTTTCACTTTCTAAAAGTCCCCCAAAACCCTCAAAACAACTAGTTTACGCTTATTGGGCCTTAAGGCCCAATAGCGGCCCATTAAAGTATCCGTAGATATATAATATGATTTAAGCCCAAACTAAGGCCCAATAGTAAAAACTAAGCCCAAAACAATAGCTAACAAAATAATCTGAACCACAATAAGCCCACAATAAGCTACGTCTTATTGGACTTATTGGGCCGTGAGCCCATAAGCTCCATATTATATACACTAAGCTTTTAAAATAATCTAATAAGCTACGTAGTATATTCGGTTATCACCATAAGCTATCAAAATAGTTCACAAATATACGACATACGAGGTAAATAACCAAACATACTTTTCTTGTACTCCTTCAAATTGCCGAGAGCTAATAAGCCCAAAATAAGCTCGAAAAATGCTTATAAATAAGCCAAATAAGTCACTAACCAAAATAAGCTAAATAGCAACTAAATGTTTTTCAACCATCACAACCACGACAATAAAACTACAAAACCTTCATACTCTTTTATTTATGTTCGAACCATACACGCACCCTTATTATCTTTTCGTAAATTTTTCGTGTCTGATTTTTAACAACCGCACCGTACAACTCGCTTCTATGAATCTTTAACACTCACAAGTACAAGTTAAAAGTAAATTTAGAAAACTTACAAAGAGGGTTTTGAAAAGCGAGAATGTACGCAAACCGACGACCCAAACGTAGTTTAAACAATAACCCGAATACTAATGAATGTTAGACAGCACCAGTTGTTCAAAAGTATGCATGATAATTAAAACTATCACGAAAATTTTCAAGTATGTATTGCCCGATAAGTGATACGTTACTTTAAGGTCAATGATAAACAAACCGATGCACTATGTACCCATCGTAGGTTTCCCCTCCAAGAACACCCGGGCAGTAATGAAAACCATATGTACCCATCGCAGGTGTCTCCTCCAAGAACACCCTGGCAGAAATGAATATGTACCCCTCGCAGGTGTCCCCTCCAAGAACACCCGGGCAGTAATGAATATGTACCCCTCGCAGGTGTCCCCTCCAAGAACACCCGGGCATTTACTTGTAGTTATCCGTTCAATCCGCTTAAGCTAATCCGTAATCATTTTAAAAGTAAAATATGTATTTGTGACCAAAATGAAGTCAAGTAATGTATCTCGTAGCGAGCTACGTAAATGAGTGTGTAAACCAATTTGTAATCAACCACGTAAATGAATTTGCAAACAAGCATGTTCTCACCCTAAAAATATATGTAGAACAAGTAAAACAAGAGGCTATAAACTCACCTCGATGATGTAGAACGATTGGCAGAAATGCACATATTAAGCACAACACAAACGGAAACTAGAAGGGCTCGACTAAGAAGTTGCGGTTTATCTTAACGACTATGACCCACTAACCTAGGAAAATATATTTGGGTTTTCTGATGGATGGTTACATCAACGCGACACGTTGATAAAAGATTTAGATTCCAAGTTGTAATAGTTTGGTGGTTGGTTAAATAAAATAAATCGAAAAGTAAACGCAACGCATATAATATATTCCGTATATATTACATATGAAAAATAAACAATTATATAACTCATACCGTGAATTATATAACAAAGACAAACCATCCAAAGATTAATATGAAGTATATAATGCTTTGCAAGTATTATATAAGAAGTGTGAGTAAATAATTAAACCAAATAGTTTGACACGTTTTCGGATATCACCACTTAATTAAATAAAAAGTTCTTGCATAGATGTAAACGTACGTTTTAAGGTTACAAATTATGTTAAACGATGTTTGTAAAGCTTTTACAACAGTTATGATGTTATCTTCTAGTTGACAATTATAAAATATAAAATAATATTTTATAAATTTGTATTTCGTTTCCTCGACGGTTCTAGCTAAAATAATTATCTCATTTATAAAAGTATAGAAATTTATATAATTTTTGACATGACCTATTCGTTTATATGACATTTCCCATTATTACAAAATTCATTGTTTTTCCTCTTTTATCAAACTATGTTGCAATATACTCGCGTGATCAATATATATAATTAGACGAGATCAAATAATATATAACACATTTATTTAACCATTAACCACCATTTAAATCCGGTTTTATATATATAATCTAGTAATATGATTATTAATCGATTCATATAAACCAAACGCACCCTAAAAGTTGTTTCTGCTCACCCAAACACACCCTTATGGTTTTCCTGCTCACCCAAACACACCCTTATTGTGTATCTTTCTACCCAAACGCATCCCTTGGTGCTTCCTAAACAAAATAATAAGTAGCACATTTATTTAACCATTTTAACCACCACTTAATCCGATTTTATATTTTACCAAAACTTAACATATTTATATTAGCCGATTTATATTAACCCAAACGCACCCTTATGTGTTTATGCACAACCAAACGCACCCCTAGTGCGTTCCTGCACAACCAAACGCACCCTTAGTGTTTCTACACAACCAAACACACCCTTAGTGCGAAACTGCTAAACCAAACGCACCCTATGTCAGTTTAAGAACAACCAAACGCACCCTATGCGTTTCTATCAAACCAAACGCACCCTATGCGTTTCTAAGAAAACCAAACGAACCCTTTTAGGTCGTTTTTAGACCAATGCACCCTACATGGTTGTACCCAGATCCAAACGCACCCTTGGTGGTGGCTGCCACCAAATGCACCCCTAAGGGTGGTTGTTTTAGCGAAAACAATGCACACCTTTAGGGTCGTTGCACAAACCAAACGCACCTGTTGGTGGTTAATAAAACCACACGTACCCTTATTGTGTGAACCCAGATCTAAACACACCCCTTTGTGGTGCTGTGAAGGTGGCAGTGGTGTTTGGTGGTGCATGGTGTGATGATGTTGGTGATGGCAGCGGTTGGATGGTAGTGGTGGCGTCACAGCTGTGGTGACGTGGGGGGTGTGTTCGGAGTGATGTGTGAGAGGTTGGCGATTGGTGATGGTTTGGCGTTGGTAGATTGGATGATGATGTTTGTGTATCGGCTTTTTGTGGTCTAGCCGCGATGGTGTTGGTGTCGCGCGGTGGCGACGAAGGTGGAAGCGAGGGGATGAAGATGGTGACGGCGGCGATGTGATATGGTGATATCGGGGTGGATCGGGGTGGATCCGGGCTTGTGGTGGCCAACGGGATGTCGGCAGCTGGTGGCCGGAATTTTGGCCGAAAAAGATGTCGGCGCCGGAGTTGTAGAGAGAAGTGTGTGTATCTAGGGTTAAAAATAATGGGGAAACCCTAATATTAAGCTTATATATATATATATATATATATATATATATATATATATATAAGTTTTAAAACCAAATAGAAAGTGTATAATAGTCTAGGGTTAATTGTGAAAATATTTCCACATGGACCAAAAGTGTAAATTTTGTTAAATAATGGTTCGGGACTAATTTAAGCCACTTAATGGATGATTACAAAACACTGAAACTTGCGCCATTGCGTTTCCAAATGATTTTTCCAACTAATATGAGTATTTTCGCGACTAAGTTATTTTCTATAAAATGTTTTTATAAATTTTATTTAAATTGTTTATTATTTATTTGTGTATCACGGTTAAGCTTTGTTCGAAACAGAAAAAAAAACTTTAACTTAAATATTCGCGTTTTTAGCAAACGTTTTCTGAATAAAATGATAAATAATTTATTAAATATATTTATTTAATAACGGTGATAATTAAATGTAATTTAATTATTTTCATGTTTGTACGCGTTGTTTTTGTTTTCAAAATTTTGCGAGGGTATTTTAGTCATTTTTTGCTTGTTTTCGGGTCTCGGGCAAAACTAAAACGTTGTCCGGAATGTCGTTTTACATTAAATTGCTTTAGAGTCCGTGCGTGGAAAAGTGAGTTAGCGAGTATTTTTGTTATGTCAACTTAAGAATAACATATTCTTTTCGTTTTTCAAGTCAAATAAGTAAAAAATAAATTTTTGCCACATAATGAGAGATATGTAATAATAATCACTATTTATTATTTAATTATGTTCTGAAAAATTACCGGTTATGCGGTAATCGTTTTTAAGTGACAATAAAAGATCAAAAGCCAAAAAGTCAAGTCGGACCCGAAAAGTCAAAGGGTAAAATAGTCATTTACAATTCTGAAAATTGCAGTTGTTACACCCTAGTTGATAAGAAGAGGGTGATCATCACTGAGACGAGTATAAGAATATGTGATCTTAGTTAGAAAGATGCTGTGAAAGGAAAATATTGTCTACCTACTTGCTACAGTTTTGCAAAACTGGAAATAATGAGGTAAGAAAATCTTACTCAAAAGCTTACATTCTATAAAATTTATTTTTCATCTCAATGGAAATTTCTTGTCCATACCATACTACAATGCCTTAATGCTAAGACCACAGCCTGAAATGAATTTAGTAGCACTATGGCATCTGCTATCATCTGTCTTGCCAAAAACAAAAAATTTAACTTTTCCAAATACATTTTTGGCAATATGGTGAAAAACTTGGAGGGTGGGGTTAAGTTTCTTATGTATCCAAGGTTTGTGCAAGTCTTCCTAGATAATCAAGTTGAAGGAATGACCAAACATAAAGGGATTTATGTTACCCCTTCCTACACTAAGAAGGTGTTTGCTAACACGAAAAGGAAGGAAAGGGTTTTTCTGGTAAGGTCACACCTCTTTTCCAAACAATGATGGTTCAAGCTCTAGAAGATATAGGTGAAGATTCAGCTGGTCCTACTAATTCTCATTCCACACCCATTATTACTCAACCATCATCATCTAAGCCTCAAAAGAAACAGTCCAGAAGAAAACAAAAGAAGGATAGTGGTCCTACAGATCCTATCCTTGATGAGGCTACTAATGAGGAACATGTATCTACCCCTTCCTATGATCCATCTCAAAGTGGTAAGGATAGACTGCAACTGACTGAATTGATGAGTTTATGTACCAGTCTACAAGAAAAGGTTCTTGATTTGGAGAAAGAAAAGACTGCTCAAGCAAAGGAGATTGCTAGTTTAAAGAAGAGAGTCAAGCAGTGGAAAAGAGAAGAATCAAGACTTTAGGGCTCAAAAGGTTAAGGAAGGTTGGTTCAGCTAGCAAGGTAGAATCCTCTAATGATGTTAGTTTGGGTGCTCTGGAGGATGCATCCAAATAGGGGAGAAAAATAGATGATCTTGATGATGATGATGAGGTGACCTTGATTGATGAGACTCAAGAAAGAAATGATGAAGAGATGTTGTTTGATGTACAAGATGATTTACAAGGTGAAGAAGTTGTTGCTGAAAAAAAAGTTGCTGAAAAGGAAGTTAGTGCTGCTGATCCAGTTACTACTGCTGGTGAAGTAGTTACTACTGCTAATGTTGAAGTTACTACTACTAGTGCTCCAACAACAACTATCGATGAGTTGACTCTGTCTCAGACTCTAATAGAGATCAAAGCAGCTAAACCCAAAGTTGTTATAATTGCTGCTACAACAACTACAACTACAAGACCTAAGGCTAGAGGGGTTGTAGTTCAAGATCCAAGTGAATTCAAAACAACATCATCACCTTTACAAGCTTCATAACTTCCACAAGAAAAAGATAAAGACAAAGCAAGAACGGTTGAGCCTGAAAAGCCTTTCAAAGAAGAAAGATCAAATTGCACCTTGATGAAGATATTGGCTCAGAATTGCATGCTGAAGAACAAGCAGAGTTGGAAAGAATGCAAAAAGAAAAAGTTGCACAAGAAGAAGCTAGCAGAGCAGCAATTATTGAAGAACTGGATAGCATTCAAGCTATGATTGAGGCTGATGAGCAATTAGCTGCAAGACTCCAAGCTGAAGAACAAGAACAATTCTCCATTGAAGAAAAGTCAAGAAATGTTGTGTGATGATAAATCTCATAAAATGAAAGGAAAAAGTTCTTTGCAACAGAGAGCAGCAGAGCAAAGAAGTAAACCACCTACCAAAACTCAGATAAGGAATAGAATGTGTGCATACCTGAAGAATATGGGTGGATACAAGCACAATCAGCTGAAAGGAAGGAGTTATGAAGAAATTCAGAAGCTCTTTGACAAAGCATACAAACAGGTAAATTCATTTGTTCCTATAGATTCAGAGGTGGTGAAAAGCAGTGTGACAAGAACTGAAGGAAGTTCTAAAAGAGCAGGAGATGAGCTTGAATCTGATAAATCAAAGAAGCAGAAGATAGATGAGCATGTAGAAGCTAAAAAAGATGATGATCAAGAGGAGGCAGAGATGAAAAAGCATATTGAGATAGTTAAAGATGATGAGGTAGCAATTGATGCTATACCTCTAGCCACCAAACCTCCAATGATTGTTGAATACAAGATTGTTAAAGAAGGAAAGTTTGGATACTTTCAATTGATAAGAGCTGATGGAAGTTCAAAAAGATACTTATCAATGATTAAGATGCTTCAGAATATTGATAGAGAAGACTTGGAGACCCTCTGGAAGTTGGTTAAAGCTAAACATGGGAATACAAGGCCAGAGGAGGATTATGAAAGAATTTTATGGGGTGATCTGAAAGTAATGTTTGAACCTGACATAAAAAGTGAAGTATGGAGAAATCTACAAGGATACAAAGTGACTATTTGGAAGCTGTTTGATACCTGTGGAGTGCACTTTGTGAGGTTTAAAAATCTACATATCTTTATGTTGGTTGAGAAAAGATATCCCCTTACACCAATAACAATCACAAACATGCTGAACAAAAAGCTTCAAGCTGACCATTGGAATGAGATGTGTTATCAACTACTCAAGCTCATGACAAAGCAGGAAAAGGGTCAATGAAGTGTTTGAATGCATCCTCCTGGTGATGGTGAAGACTTTTAATGAAGAAACTTGAAGATTCAGATGATGAACATCAAGTTTAGGGGAGGATTGTTGGGTTTAAAAGACTTCAAGATATTCTTAGAGTTACTGCTGCTCAGGTATATATTAGTGTTGTCAAGCATAACTTAGTGCTGCTGGTAATACTAATGAAAATTATATAAAGTTGTTGTTAATTGTGGTAGTATATAAGTTACTACTGCTAGTTACTACTGTTAGTATATATTAGTACTGTTAGTATAAAGTTACTGCTGCTAGTAGAAGTTAAGACTGCTCAGAGATGAAGACTAAAAATATACTAAGTAGTTACTACTGCTTGTTATAAAAAGTTAGTATGCCTAGTGTATGTTAGTATTGCTAAAGTAAACTTCTAAGTAGTTAATGCTGCTTGTGCTCAGTTATAAATGTTGAGTGATTACTGCTGCTAGAAGGATTATGCTGACAAAGACGAGATCAAAGACTTATCAAAGAAGAGATAAAGATTGATTAGAGAACAAGAATACTTACGAAGATAAGTATTAGTTATTTGTAAAGAAGATATGTATAACTTATTTTGTTTTATAAGAGATTATGTTTTGCTTATAGAAACAGATCATGATTCATCTTAGGAAAGAATTGTAAGCCTTGTAGGACTCCTTGGTGTATAAAAGGAGGTCCTAGGGTATAATGTTAGACATACATCTTTGATATTCGTAACTTCAAGGTTTTGTAAACCCTAACACTAGTAAGAGTGTTCGTTTTATATTGCGGCTGAAAGTTTGATAAACTATTGTTATTAAACTTGTTTGTTACTGTTTCATTGCTTATTCTTCTTAGTATCATAGACTAGATTCCGCATAGTCTTTGATATATTTAATTAAAGTTTCTACCATAGTTGTCTTAGATTTAGTCAATACAACTAAGCCTTTTACAAAGCTAAGCAAGATCTATAAAAATGGGATCAACATATATCAAATGTGGTCCACTACTCTAAGAAACTCAATTACGCTGTATCCAATCCTTTGGATACGCCGTATCGAAAACCGACTTCCAGACCCTATAAATTACAAAAACACACAAATGAGTTTTTAAGGTGCTAAATTATATTCTCAATACCTAAACTAAAGTAAATTTTCAGAGGAGAAAAAAGAGCAGAAGGTGGTCTGCAAACGCATTACGAATCATAGAAGGACAAACGGTATTTCTTATACTTGTGTAATGTTCAATTTTTGGTATCATTCGTTAAATCTCGGTTGTTTACCTTGGCTAAAACAATTACTTCTATATTAATGTAGGATGTTTAAAGGCTAATACCTTTGGGTATTAGCCATTATTATAAAGATCTGAATGTTTGGTTTTGTTTATTATCTCGATTGCTTAATTTAATCGTGCATGCTTATTTTATGTTATCAATTCATTACTTGTTTGCGTGCTTTTGTTGCGGATATCATTAAACTGGATCTAGTGATATGGACAATAGTTAATCTAGATGCCGGGATAGCTCTCCATATAGTAATTTATTAATTATAGTATTATAGGTATTCACAAGTATTGTCCTGCTAAAATCGTTCTATGGATACGCTTCTGGCTTAACTAGTTAATGAAAATTTCCTTTGGTTTATTGAACATGTTGACTACTAGGTGAATATAGCGAAATTCAACATGTAATGTTCTGATTTCATTGGATAGTTGGACAAGTGGACTACTAGTGTATAAATTACCATTAAGCAGTAAGTGGGTAAAGACTTTATGAGCTAGAGTTTAACAACATCACCATTGCTTTAATCCCTAAGATAGATTATAATCAAGTAATAAGGATGCTTTATATGGATGCTTTAATTGTGACAGAATTAATGTGTCTAGGTCTTAGGATGAAGTCCCGCTTAAATCTAAGAATGATACGCCTCTTCGAGATAAGTAATCATTGCAATGAATAAACAAACATATTCTAATCGGATTTAATGATGGCTAATACAGGTTTTCTATCATAAGCTCAACCGCTCTTTTTATCTTTTGTTAATTTGCTTGCGTGGGTTAAAGTGTCTTGAATTGATTGTAGTCACCAACCACCACCCGTGCCATGTCTTCAGGCTGTGAAAACCCCCCTTTTACTGTTTAGAATTAGGATTTGTACTAACATAGGCATTATCATAGTTTGAACTTAGATTTGATTTAACGTAGATTAGTTAAACCAAAATTAAATAAATTGAGAGAATTTTTACCTCGCTTCAAGTGTTCGACACCCTAACTTACCAAGAATCTACCACCGACGGGGTACATGCCATTAAGTGTTGTTTTGGTTACGTCGGGCAAATATAATTTTAAAACTGAATCATAAAAATATTTACCATCACAATGGAACATCAGTTTTTTAGCGCCGATGTCGGGGAGTGAAAATTAATCTTAATTTTTATTTTATGTTTTGGTTTTTAACATTAGATTAGATCTAACCCTTAGGAGTAGTGTATATTCTTGTATATTCTAGATATTTTGTATACTTAGTTTAATTGTTTGTTTGATTATTTGTGTGTTTAATTTAATTGTTTTGTAATACACTGTTCTGATCGATAACTCGATACGGCGTATCCACTTCCACTGGATACGGCGTATCCAACCTTCTGTCCAATACAACGTATTCACTCAATAGATTAATACTGCGTATTCACTTCCATTAAATACAACGTATCGATCATCTGTAACAGAATCAGAATCATTAGTTTTCTTATTTGATTTCCGTGCTAAAAAAATTTCTATCCAAAAAGAGCCTATCCTACTGATTGTTTATCCCTTGTTTCAGGTAGTGCATGACAAGGAGTTCAACAAACAAACTATTCACACCTTACAAAGAACCTGAACAAGAATTTTGATCATCTAGGAAACACTTCAAGACACTAAGTCTTGACGAGTTGAGATCGCCTGATTTCAATTTACTTTCTGACCAAGAATACTCAGAGGAAGAAGTTGCGGAAACAATGGCGGAAACTATGGAGCAGTACATGAGCATGCCCGAGCTGACTATGGATCGGGGGTTGCTAGGCCCAAAATTAAAGACAAGGATAACTTTGAGCTAAAGGGCCAATTTCTTAAGGAACTACGAACTAAAACCTTCAGCGGTTCGGATCATGAATATGCGAACGAACACACTGAGAAAGTTCTTGAGATCGTCGATCTATTCCACATTCCAAATATTACTATAGACCAAGTGATGCTTAGAGCATTCCCTATTTCCTTCACTAGAGCCGCAAGCCATTGGCTAAGAAATGAACCAACTGGTTCGATTACAACTTGGGAAAGGTTTCTTAAACCAAAAATTTCTAACAAATATTTCGCCACCTCCCCATGCTTAAACTGCAAAAAGAAGATGAGGACATCAAACAACCTTTCAGCCAAGAACCAGATGAAAACCTTTACCAAGCATAAGAGGGATTTAAAGAACTCTTGATGAAGTGTCCTCAACACTATTTAACGGAGATATAGGAGGTAATCTTGTTCTATAATGGATTGGGAATTCCTACTCGACAAGTTCTTGACTTAAGAGGTGCCATTCCAACTAAAACTGCTGCAGATGCCAAAACAACCATCTAAGAAATGGCTGAATACCCTCAAAAATAGCACAATGGAACATCTAGAGGAAGAAGTACCGAGACTTCTAACGGACTGGCTGCTATACAAGCACAACTGAACAATCTCGAAAGAGAGATTAAGAAAGTGAATGAAAAAGTTTATGCTGCTCAAGTTGGATGCGAGCAATGCAAAGGACCCCATTACACCAAGGATTGCCCACTAAAAGAAGAAGGGAAAACCCTAGAAGAAGCTTACTACACGCAATTTGGTGGACCTTTTCACGGAGGGGGATATAGAGCAACTGCTCCAGGGTACTATCAAAGGAACAACGTCAATCCTTCGTTCCAGGAACGAAGGCAATCTATGGAAGATACCTTGAGCAAATTCATGAGTGAATCAGGAAAGAGACATGAAGAAAACTCTAACTTGATCAAATAAATCTGAGCATCGACAGATGCTGCCATAAGGAACCAAGGAGCATCGATCAAAACTTTAGAAATTTAAATCGGGCAAATGAGCAAGGTACTACAGGAGAGGATTTGGAAGCCTACCAAGCTCAACTGAAACAAACCCGAGAGACCAAGTCAAGTCGGTTTCAACCTCCATTAAAGCTGATTCAAATTTGATATGTCGTATTGAATCTAACCAATACGCCGTATCCACTGAACAGAACAATACACCGTTATACAAGGCAAGACAAACGACGGTTCCTTTTCCAAGTCGTTTGGATAATCATTACTATGAAGAAGAGTGGAACTATGGACCAAAATTCACAGAAGCTTATGGAGCTTCACATATCAACAACGCCATACTCCGAAAGGAGAAAGACCCAAGAAGTTTCACTTTACCTTGCTTTATTAATGATTTCTGTTTTGATAACGCCCTTGTTGACTTAGGAGCTAGCGTTAGTGTTATGCCTCTCTCGACCTACCTTAACTTAGGATTAGGCGAATTAGTTCACACTAGGTTGACAGTGGAATTGGCTGATAGAACAGTGAAATATCCAAAAGGAATAGCTGAAAACGTACTAGTAGGAATTGGTAAATTTACTTTCCCAGTAGACTTTATAATTCTTGATATGCCCGAGGATATCAAAGTGCCCTTGATCCTCGGAAGACCATTTTTGTCTACCACCCGTGCTAAGATTGATGTTTACAAAAGAAAAATTACTTTAAGAGTTGGGGAAGAAAAGATTATTTTCAAAAGTGTTAAACCTGCTAGTAGTATAATTAAGAGGGTCTACATGCTAAGTTTGAGAGAACGAATGGAGCTTGATTTAGAAGCTAGGCTTATGGGAGAAACTTTGGTGATTAATAGATCATTAGACCCTTTCTTGGAAGATTACATTGAATTAAATGATCTAAATGAACCATTTGAGCTTAGAAGAAATCAAGGAAATGATTTGATGCCCACCATCGAGGAAGGTGAGGTAATTGAGGAATTTAGAACTAGGAATGAAGATCTTGATACAGGAATTGATGATTACCCTAGTTATTGTGATGACGATAAGAAAATCCATATAGATTGCGCTCACAACTTAAAGTTTTCATGCATGATAGGATTTGAATTTACTCACGCCAACTTTTTCCCGTTATTGTATGTCAACATGATGTCAAGAAAATTTCACAATTCAATAATGAAAAATAAGATGGTGTACAAAGGGAATAATGTTGTAGGAGCCTTAATGAATGTGCCTATCTTTGTTGGAACTTTTTCTGTGATGACAGATTTTGCAGTTTTAGAAAATATGGATGCTTATCGTGATGAAGGAATGGGCGATGTTATTTTTGGCGAACCATTCTTAAGAGAAGTTGATATTAAAGCAAAACGGTTCGAAGGAATGATTACCCTTTACAAAGGTGATGATGAAGTAACTTACCAAATGGTGCGATCACATCCGAGGTTTAAACACCACACTAATGAGCAATGCAATAAGATCCCACCATTACTAAAGGTGAATGAGAAGGATGTGATGAACGGAGTCTCGCATGCATACCAAAAGCTTAAGGGGTTCTACAAAGGAGTTTTGAATCTAGGACCCGATTACATTCGTAATGCGAAGACAGAAGAATGGCTCACACGCGGGCACATCAGCGTGCATGAGTTGGATTAAAAGGAAGCTAAAGAAAAGTCTAACTTAAATACGTCAACAAAAATGTTGGTGAATTCATAGGTTAGTAAATTATAATATGCAGGACCGCAAGACTTTCCCGTGATAATGCAACAGATGCAGACATCACAAAATCCAATTACGTTTTCCTAAGCTCATGACACTGAAGCTCGACAATTATAACGTTCGTTCCCGGTGATAGCTAATCACCCGAACGGGGAGGTCAATCCCAAATAGATCTATTCATAACATTCGCGCTCACATAATGTAATTCACAACTACATCTATGCAATTGACAGTTCATGATAATGGGCTCAACTTGGGTTATCGCTACTTAGCAAACACGTAATCAATATAAAATATACACTTGCGTCCATTTATACAACAAAGCATGTTTTCCACCCAAAGTTATAAATCGTGAAATCGTAAAATGTAGGGCTGTGACACATCTTGAGTTACTGATAATTCCAAATATCACAGATAGCCGCGTCACGTAAATGATCGAATGCAACCTAAATTAATAGAGGTCGTATAAGCACTAATCGCTTTGATTAACTAACATCGATATACAACTCTATGTTAGTTACAACATACTTATCGTTCGGGAGCTAGCATAATTTAAGAGGTCCATGTATGATGTAAAGTGGAGCTAGACACTTTAAAACGTAAATCCAGACAACTCTCGATTCGCTACCCCGGAGAGGCCCTCATTGCTGATACTCCTATATTATAAGTACTTTGATAACCACAAAATAATTCTATATAGCTTCATCACCGTTTATTTTAATTAAAATCGTTGTTATAGAGTGAAAACGTTTATAATTATCGTTTTAGTAAAACTAGCATAACTTTCCCGTTTTAAACCCGTTTCCCTCGTTTCTTACGTTCCACGTCTTCGTATTGAGATTTTGGGAAATTAGTATAAAAATTTATATTTTTAAATACCATCACAACCACGACAATAAAACTACAAAACCTTCATACTCTTTTATTTATGTTCGAACCATATACGCACCCTTATTATCTTTTCGTAAATTTTTCGTGTCCGATTTTTAACAAACGCACCGTACAACTAGCTTCTATGCATCATTTAACACTCAAAAGTACAAGTTAAATGTAAATTTAGAAAACTTACAAAGAGGGTTTTGAAAAGCGAGAACGTACGCGAACCGACTACCCAAACGTAGTTTAAACAATAACCCGAATACTAGAATCAACCCAAAACTTCTATGTCTTCATGTTTTTTATCAATTAACAAATTTTTAGTGTGTGTGTGGGTTTCGGACGCAACAAGGAGAGAAAAAGAGAGAAACCAAAAATATTTTGATATCAAAACATGAACTATGTGTGTTTGAATGGAAACAAAATAATGTGTACATGTCCCTTGGTACCAAGATCCTAAAATGTTGCCTCCTTGTCCGCTCCTTGGTTCGACCGATTATAGGATCCAAAGGGGCTCTCGGGTTGGTTCGTTTTGTGTCGGTTTTCATTAAGACTCCCTAATCTCGACTCAAAAATATCTTCTGAAGGTTCCTAGTATTTTTATTCACTTTAAAAATACTTTTCCCATAACTTAGAGTATTTACACGACATATTTCCAAGTTAAACTTCCCAAAACTCATTTTGAATATTAACGGACGTGTCGGGACTCGTTTTTGACATTTCAGGCTATACACGGGACAAACCTCCCGGAACACGATCAACACAAATAAAATCCTCTAAAAAGGATTAACACAAGCATCATACTCATAAAATAACCACAATCACATTCATTCACCACCGTCAACACAGTACTTGTTTTAACGAAACTGAAAAAAGTTAAATAGTCAAAGGACTAAATTAGAACATTCAAATCTCATAAAAAGGCAAGGGTTACATTTTACCCCCTTAAAGAATTTTGACCCCGAAATTCAACTACTGCTAGCACTAAAAAGTTGCGGATACGTAAGTCTCATTTGATCTTCACGCTCCCACGTGAATTCAGGTCCATGTTTTGAATTCCACCGAACCTTGACGATGGCAATTCTACTTCGCTTGATCTTCTTGAATTCTCGCTCTAAAATTTCTACAGGCTCTTCCACAAAGTTCAACTTAGCATCAATTTGGATCTCATCCAAGGGTATCTGTAGTGTTGGGTCAGCCAAACACTTCTCAAGGTTTGACACGTGGAACGTGTCATGAACACCATTCAATTCCTTAGGCAACCTAAGTCTATAAGCTACCAGATTGATCCTCTCAGTGATCTCAAAGGGTCCAACAAACCTAGATGCTAATTTCCCTTTCTTCCTAAAGCGTACCACACCTTTCCCATGTGACACTTTGAGCAAGACATAGTCACCTACACTGAACTCTAAGGGTTTTCTCCTCTTATCGGCATAACTTTTTTGACGATCACGCGTTGCCTTAAGTCTATCCTTAATCTGCAAGATCTTCTCAGTGGTTTCTAGCACTAACTCAGGGCCTATCAATTGTCCCTCTCTAACTTCTGCCTACATAATCGATGAACGACACTTCCTACCATATAAAGCCTTAAACGGTGCACATCTCACACTAGAATGGTAACTGTTGTTATACGAAAACTCCACTAATGGAAGATGAACATCCCAACTTCCCCTGAAGTCTAGGACACATGCTCTAAGCATGTATTCCAAAGTCTGGATAGTACGCTCACTCTAACCGCCAGTCTGAGGGTGGTAAGCCGTACTCATGTCTAACTTAGTTCTAAATACCTCTTGCATTGTTTGCCAAAACCTTGATGTGAAACGACTAGCACGATCAGAGATGATAGAGATCGGCATGCCGTGCCTAGCAACAATCTTATTTAAATAGAGTCTAGCTAACCTATCCATCTTATAGTCCTCACGCATAGGTAGAAAATAAGCATACTTAGTCAACCGGTCCACAATGACCTAGATTGTGTCATGCCCACTACTAGTCCTTAGTAACTTAGTGACAAAATCCATTGCTATCCTTTCCCATTTCCATTTAGGGATCTCAGGTTGTTGTAGCAAGCCGGATGGCCTCTAATGCTCAACCTTAACCTTAAAACAAGTCAAACACCTACTGACATATACAGCTATATCTTTCTTCATTCCCGGCCACCAATACCTATCTTTAAGGTCATAATACATCTTATCAGCTCCTAGGTGTATAGAGTACTTCGACTTATGAGCTTCATCCATTATCAGGGTTCTCACATCACCCTTCAAAGGAACCCATATTTGATCCAGGTAATACAATGCTCCATCACTCCTACATTTTATCATCTCATCTAGTCCTCTCTGCAATCCTGTAGACTCATCAGATGCCTCTTCCTGAGCCGCTAGTATCTTACTCTTGATACTCGACTGAAGGGTTCTATTTATAGCTTGAACTCTCTTAGGTTTTACTCGCTCTTTCCTACTTATTGCATCAGCTACTACATTCGCCTTACCAGGATGGTAGCGAATTTCGTAGTCATAGTCGCTGAATAGCTCTGTCCAGCGACGCTGACGCATGTTCAGTTCCTTTTCGTTAAAGATATACTAGAGACTCTGATGGTCGATATAGATGACACTCTTTGTTCCATACAAGTAGTGTCTACAGATCATAAGTGCAAACACAACCGCACCCAACTCTAGATCATGGGTGGTGTAATTTTTCTCATGGATTTTCAACTGCCTAGATGCATATGCTGTCACCTTACCTCTGCATCAACACGCAACCTAATTCTAAGCCTGATGCATCACAGTACACCACAAAATCTTCATGTCCATCGAGGAGAGCTATAATAGGTTTATTACATAACTTGTCCTTCAAAGTTTGAAATGCCCTTTCCTGTTCCTCACCCTAATTAAAGGTGTTACTTCAAGACAGTAAGCGACTTAGCTATCTTAGAAAAGTTCTTAATAAATCTACGATAGTACCCCGCCAAGCCTAAAAATGAACGAACTTCAGATGGAGTTCTAGGGGCTTCCTAATTTTTAACAGCTTCAATCTTACTAGGGTCTACATGAATACCATCTCAATTAATCACATGTCTCAGAAACTGTACTTCTCGCAACCAGAATTCGCACTTGGAAAACTTAGCATACACTTTCTCTTCCTTAAGCAATTCTAAGACTAACCCTAAGTGCACTTCATGCTCATCCCGAGTCTTAAAGTAAATCAAGATGTCGTCAATGAACACTATCACAAACTTGTCTAGATAAGGCCTACATACTCGGTTCATCAGATCCATTAATACCGCTGGTAAGTTAGTCAGACCAAAGGGCATTATTGTGAACTCAAAATGTCCATAACGAGTTCTAAATGCGGTCTTTGGAATGTCATCTGCAGGCACTCTCAGTTGGTGGTATATGGACCTAAGATCTATCTTAGAAAAGTACTGCGATCCTTGCAACTGATCGAATAGGTCGTTGATCCTAGGGAGTGGATAACGATTCTTAATGGTCAACTTGTTCAACTCTCTATAATCAATACACATCCTAAATGATCCGTCCTTTTTCTTCACAAACAATACCGGTGCTCCCCAAGGCGATGAGCTTGGTCGAATGAAACCCTTGTCTTGGAGTTCTTTGAGTTGACCCGACAACTCCTCCATTTCAAAAGGTGCTAATAGATAGGGAGATTTCACGACCGGTATTGATCCAGGGACCAACTCAATCCGAAATTTGATTTCCCCAATAGGGGGTAATCCTGATAGGTCATCCAGAAATACCTCAGAAAAATCTCTCACCACGGCCATCTCTTCTTGCTTCAGTTCCTTGGCCTTAGCACTCATTAAATGTCTCGCTTTCTCTTTCGGTATTTCTCCTAGTACCCTAAACACCTTTCCATCTAGTAGGGATATTCTAACTACTTTCTCGTGACAAATTATTTCAGCCTTGTGGTTAGACAACTAATCCATACCTATGATCACATCGAAACTCCCGCTTCCGAACGGTATCAAATTAATGTCAAACACTTGACCATCTATTTCTAGTTTGCAACCCTTAATGACCTTATTGATTTCTACTAGCTGCCCGCTAGCTATCTCAATCTCATAACTAAATCCTAAATCACTAGGCTTTATGCCTAATAGAGGTATGAAAGTAGTGGAAACAATGCCGGTTGTTACACTATCAAAATAGTCCACAAATATACGACATACGAGGCAAATAACCAAAAATACTTTTCTTGTACTCCTTTAAATTGCCGAGAGCTAATAAGCCTGAAATAAGCTTGAAAAATGCATATAAATAAGCCAAATAAGTCACTAACCAAAATAAGCTAAATAGCAACTAAATGTTTTTCAACC
>BQNB010089544.1:5287-27382 GCA_026074375.1 Tanacetum coccineum
TTCTGCACAGTACAAACATAAATCCTTAAAAAAGTACAAAAAATCGAATGTCTATATGCTTTTATTGAAATCCTTCACAAGAGTATTTACACGATTCTCGCAGAACTACATGTCCAGCTCCATAACGACACGCAAAAGCTTCATATTGCACCATCTTCATAATAACAGTGTGTATGTTGGTGGTTGTAATGATAAGAGTGTGTGTGATCTGTTGTTGGTTGTGAGGATAATATTTGCTTTTATGGTAAAAAATAGTGCTTTTGGCGGGAACTCTTTGCGCCGATTTTGTGAGGGTAATAGTTAACCAGGTTTTGGCGGGAGTTTTTGTCGGTGAGTTTTCCCAAGGACATGTCCTCGGGAAACCTTATTCGTTTTGACCGAAAGAATGAGTTTACAGCGATACCACATCGACTCCTCCGTTGAACATCTCATGTACAACGATACCAAATCGACTCCTCCGTTGAACTTCTCATGTATAACGATAACATCTCGACTCCTCCGTTGAACATCTCATGTACAACGATACCAAATCGACTCCTCCGTTGAACTTCTCATGTATAACGATAACATCTCGACTCCTCCGTTGAACATCTCATGTATAACGATACCACAACAACTCATCCTTTGAACATCTCATGTATAACGATACCACATCGACTCCCCCGTTGAACTTCTCATGTATAAAGATAGCATCTCGACTCCTCCGTTGAACATCTCATGTATAACGATACCACATTAACTCCTCCGTTGAACATCTCATGTATAACGATACCATCTTGACTCCTCCGTTTAACATCTCAAGGACAACGATACCACATCGACTCCTTCGCTTAACATCTCATGTACAACGTTATCACATCGACTCCTTTGTGTACATCTCATGTACAACGATATCAAATCGACTCCTCCGTTGAACTTCTCATGTATAACGTTAACATCTCGACTCTTCCGTTGAACATCTCATGTACAACGATAGCATCTCGACTACTCTGTTGTATATCTATATATAATATTCCATTAAATAAAGTTCGTACATTAATGTAAGCTTATTTTATATGTAGTAATAACCAATTATTTGAAAACCGGGTCTCTAATCAACTCGGTCGAGTTACCGGGTCACCGGTTCAACCATTGGATCAACCTGGTCTTGCACAACAAAAAAATAAAAACTATTTGCAATGATACAGAAAAAGTATATATATAAATAATGAATATTCCGTATAGTAAGCCTAAAAACCATTTACTAACGAATAGAACATGTAAAAAAAATTACATCGCAAGTATATATAATTAACTTGTTTTATTTGTAGAAAAAGACGAAAAAAACCAAAACCCGACAGGGTCTCGAGATCGGGTTGACCCGGGTCACTTCAAACCCGACGGGTCTAACTGGGTTTCAAAAATATGAAACCCGATTTAATTTGACCTGTCTTTTCGATCGAAACCGACCGGATCAAACTGAATTTCAAAACACCGGTAATAACATGTTTTTATGTTACTTAGTTACTATTTCATTTTTAAATGAAAATAGCCAAACTAAAGACTACTTTGCACCGAACAACAAAAATTGATCCCTCCAAAACCAAATGTTAGTTTTGCTGCAAATCCTGAAATCAACTTTACCAAATTTTTTAATAGAGTTAATTTCATAATTCGTCCCTAATGTTTGTCGGGTATAACGGATTTAGTCCCTCCGAAACTTTTTTAACGGTCCTCCCTGTGGTTTTGACCCGTATCGGTTTTGGGTCCCTTGAACCAACTTTGTTCATTAGTTGACCGTTAACTAATGGGTATGTTTGGTCTTTTCACAATGTATTTTACATTAAAAACCTTATAACTCTATATTATTCCATCAACAAAAAAAAATCATATACACACACATTAAACGACAATTACATCGTATCTCTCCCATCCACTTTCCAGATCTCACTCTTTCACATCTCCCATCTCCCCAAAATCTCACCTCTCACATTCTTTTAAATGTTTATCAAGAAACCAACACCGTATGAATGCATCAAGTTAAGCTTCGGGCTTATGTAACAATTACTTTGTTAAATCCAATGTATCGTTTTCAAACGACTTTTTGGTCGTTCTATATATATCTTGTGTTATTGATCTGAGAAGTAATACGCCCCGGACCCTTATTCCGCTGCGACCCAATTTGGGGGTGTTACAATTTCAATCCCTAAACTTATATTTTCTTGACTTTGGCCTCGGAGTTGACTTGGGTTGACTTTGACTTTGACCAGTTGACTTTTCTGTTGACTTTTTGACTTGATTGACTTTCCGGCTTCGATTTGGCTTTGTCTTTCACAGTCTTTTCCATTCCGAGTCCGGTTTTGTCGTTTTGGCTTTGTTTTTCGTCCTTTTCTTGGCTATCCGTTCCTGCACAACACAATTAGCAAAATAAGCATATATTTGGCATTTTAAGTCCGTTTTTGGTTATTTTAGCTCGTTTTTAAAGGTAAAAGGTATGTGTAATTAAGCACATACCAAATAACATAATTAATAATGGGGGTTTGAAATTTGTTTTTGTGAGAAATATGAATCATAACAAAGACAATAAATATATTTTTTTATAAAAAAAGTTAATTGCATAAATTGTATTTATTATTATTATTATTATAATTAATAAATATTATTATTATTATTATTATTTATTATTATTCATTATTATTTTTTATGAACAGACGAAAATACCCTCCCCCTCAAATGCCACGTATGCCAACTTAACGGGATTGACTAACAAAAGTTAGTCAGAGGGACTAAACCCGATACGGGTCAAAAGTTTGGGGACTGGATCCGTTAAAAAAGTTTCGGAGGGACTAAATCCGTTATACCCGACAAACATTAGGGACGAATTATGAAATTAACTCATTTTAATATTTTGACAAATCTCCCCCCAAAACGAATATATTTTACCCAAAAATAAAAATCTAAATGAAAATATAAATACTTTTGTCACAACCCTAATTCCATCCCTCAACATACAGCCGCCTCAATAATTCATCTCCATCCTACAGGACCTCCACTGTCAGCCATCCACTAGCTCCATTGGTTGCCTTCAAAATCACTGTCTACATTGAAGACCCTCTGTTCGGTATATCGTTTCAAATCAAAAATAAAAATTTATGGTTAATTTGAATATCTTTGTGCCTTTTTTGTAGTTTGAAGAACTTGCATCACTGTTAATTCATCGATCTCAAGCCACCATCATCTTCAGAGACTCTGTTTGTCTTAGTTTATCATCGTTTTTCATTTTCTATTCGATTAATGTAAACTTATCTGCTTTGTTTAATTAGTTTTCATTTACTATTTCTTATATTTAGAATTTTAGATAACATTGGAGTAAATCACAGAAAAATCTACAATCATTATTTTATCTTTTATGAGCTTCTACTCGGTTTGTATAGTCATCTCAATTCTAGCACTATAATTTGAATAATCTTTTGCCTTTACATAACCCGATTACAAAACTATACATAACCTATTAGTATATGTTTGTTCTTAAAAGTACAATACATATTACAGTAGTATTAATTTTGGCCCCTATTTTGTTTGGTGATACTAAGTGTTAGTTTTGTTTATATTAGTATTTTGCTTAAGGATTTATTGATTGGTATAGATTATTGTAAGGAGTATAGTAATAATGTATATTTTCTAATGTATGCCTTAATCTTGATAATGTTTTATGCAAATTAAAAACTTTTTATAGATGAGTGAATAAGTTGGTCATTCACTTCAGCCAGCTAAGTGTACTCGGTATAAAAACGCGAGTGACCACTCGGTATAAAAAGTAAACACCACCTAAGTGTGTACTCGGTATAGGAAAGTGAAGCTTTATCTAATCTTAACTTGATGCTTGGTATTGGTTTTATCAAACTCTCCCTGACTGATACTTTGTTTATGCTTGTATCTTGTGTGCATGTATCTTGTGTCCAACACTCAAACTTCTAATATTTATTGATTATCTTCTTAAAATCAGCCTTGAAATTTGCTTATAAGCTTTATCTTGTCTATATGATAAATATATTTAAACTGTTTATCCCGAGTCCTTTTTTAGTTATCTAAGTATAGCAATTGATTTCTTTTATAATCTTGATCTTCTTTGGTTTATAACAAATGTATTATGACTCATCTTAGTAGATTCTAGTTCCAAGGGACAATTAGCTTTAAAGACCAGCCTTTCATGTTTTCTGGAGAAGTAATCAAGGAACCAACCAAAATTTACAATTGTTTGTGTCTTCTTCGTTACTTGATTAGTTAAATGTATATATACACATTCATGTCTTGAAACTGATGCTTATTTTGTAGATACACAACTGCATTTGGCATAATGTGGATGCTTGTTCGACTTTGTGTATTCCGGAAGTATGCGTTGAAGTAGAAGCTATAGTTTTTGGTAAGGTTATATATGTTCTGCGTAAAGATTTGTTTTTGTATTAGTTCTAGCATGAATGTTGCTCTGTTAATGTTCAATAGTGTATTAATTTGGAATTTATTATGTAACTATGTTTATCATAATGAAATAAATCTTGTATTGGTTTTTTTCAATATTGTGCATCAGTGTGGATGGATATGAGATGTACTTTCAGTTGTTTTTAGATTCGCATCATCTTTCTGACATACAGGATAACACTTATTAATATTTTTGACCATTTTATGCTTAATTGTATGTGACTAAATACCAAAAAAAACATGCTTTGTGTGACTAAATATTACAAAAGGCCACACAAACATAAAATTCATGTGGCCATTGGATGAACAATAGTCACACAAAATACACTTTTACTTCACTTTAAACACCAAATGGTCACACTTATTAACACTTTTGGCCACTTTATGCTAAATTGTATGTGCAAATAAAAAAAACATGCTTTGTGTGACTAAATATTACAAAAGGCCACACAAACATAAAATTCATGTGGCCATTGGATGAACAATAGTTACACAAAATACACTTTTACTTCACTTTAAACACCATATGGTCACACTTATTAACACTTTTGGCCACTTTATGCTTAATTATATGTGACTAAATATAAAAAAATATGTTTTGTGTGACTATACAGTGTTTACGGTCACTAATACTTATTTATCCAACTAAATTTGTACCTAATTAGTCACACATGTTAAGGTTTTGGTCACTGTTTTTTAATGGATACGGCCACTAACTCAAAAATGTGACCGTAGGTACCCTACGGTCACACGACCTTTAGTCACACACGCTCAAAAAATCATGTGTGACTATATATATATCGTCACACTTTTTTGGTGTAGCCAAATCCACTTTGTGTTCTTGTGAAAAGTAACTCATTTAAACCTCATCGTTTAACTGATAGGTTAAAGATAAATCAAATTCGGAGAATATGATTATCTCCTTTTGGACAACACTTTGTATTTATAGTTTTTAGTCATCCATTAGATCCAAGATCCAACAATGTGTTAGGTCTTGATTAAGGGACCAAATAAACAATATACTGTGTGTTTAGGTGTTTGTGTATGTTTGTTATAGAGAGAGAAAGAGTAGAGAGAGAAAGTAGTTAGAGAGAGGAAGGAGGAGAGGATAGAGTAGAGAGAGAAAGAGTGGGAGAGAAATAAGAATTAGATTTAGAAGCTTACCTCACAAGTGAGGTAGGGAGGGGTATTTATACCTATTTACAAGGAGAGCACTTAGCTCTTGGCTATTTAGCCGAGTCTTGTGACTACATTTTAGTCATAAGCCTTTGATCTAACCTATTACACATTATTATTTCACTATTTATTACAAGACTCGATCTTAATAAGATCGTCACTTTTTCATTCCTAACAATCTCCCCCTAAGGGGCGATCATTGAGATCTCTCTTTGATTACATTATGATCAACACTTTCTATTCCTAACAATCTCCCCTAAAGGGTGATCATTGAGATCTCTCTTGTGACCTTGATCTTTGATCTTTAATGCTCGTTGTCTTGAGTCTTGTTGTGTAATAGTGGTCTCGTTCCAATCATGCTCTTGTGATCTTGATCTTTTCCTTCGTCTTTGCCTTTAAGATCTTTTCGTATCATCATTGCTTTGCCAACATACTTACCGTGAATCCATATTGATTTGTCTTTTGAAGCTTCTAACCAACATACTCATAATTTTCTTGACTGCTAACAATCTTCCTCAAGTAGAACTTTTGTCTTGATCAACAACTTGTTGATTTAAGGAAGTTCTTTGATTATCAGAGTTGCGGAAGTGTATCTTTGACCTTTGAGTATGATTTATGAAGGTATGAATTTTACGGTGTACTTGCTTCTGAAAGGTAGAGATGTAATTGTTTTTATTGTACATACTTCACATAAAACAACCCGTAGAAGTTGAAATTATAACACCAAAGTCAACTAAGTCTCGGATGTTGTATACATCAAAGTCAACTAAGTCCCGAATGTACACATTTCTTTTCCTTGATTGTTGTTGTAAAAGATGAATGAAGCAATGTAAGAGTAATAACAATCTCCCCTATCAATCTTGTGACATCGTAAGAGACCTTGGTAAACCAACAAATCACTTGAGTAAATCAAGAAAATGTTGTTTGTGTTTTTCGAAAACAAATTCTAAAAGAACACAATAACTACTAGATCAATTAGATTACTAGTTGGTATGTGTGTAAATACACATACCTTTTACTTAATAAAACGACCCTAATTGACTAAAAACGCACATAAAATGCCATAAATATGCTTGTTTTTGTGTTTATACTGTGCAGGTACCGGATATTCACTAAAGGACAAAAACAAAGCCAAACCTGACAAAACCGAGAGCGGAATTGGAAAGAGCGCGAAAAACTAAAGCCAAGGTACAAAAGGATTGAAAACGGAGCTTAAACGGACATTTCCGGATCGACTCGACAACGTTTGTGCATTTAATGAAGTTAAGACGAAGTCAAAGTCAACCCCGAGATAAGGCATTGGAAAGAGCATGGAAAAACGAACCCGAAACCCTATCATGATAAAATGGGCCGACACGTACCCATTTTAGTGGGCCGGGTCAGCCCACTATATTTAAATTAAACCATTTAGTCCAAAAAGCTCAAAACCCATTTTTATTATTAACCGGCCCAAACAGTTAAAACAGGCCCAAATCCATTAACCTTTAACTGTCGTTAGCCCTAAAACCCATTAACCCCAACACTGTTAGTCCTACAAGGACTGGTGGTGCAAACTGACCATATAACCTCAAGGATTAAAAGTGCCAACTCCCCAAACCCTTATACACCCCAAGGACCATCACTGCAACAACAATATACAAACTCAGGGACCAATTGTGCCAATTCCCCAAACTCTTTACCCTGCACCCTTTTATACCCTTTTCACGCCAAACACATAACCATATTCATTGTCTCTTTCATATCTCTGCTACACCACGACAAAACCCTCACCATCTTAACCCCACACCTCACCCCATTTCATAAACAAACAATACACGCTGGTAATCCCTTAGAGTCTTAATGGATATACCAAATCAAGGGCTGTGATTTGTGAGCTTGGTGAACAAGAAATTTCAAGGGTCAGGATGGTGTTTGGTTTCCTCTCATAGCAAAAACACAACAAACACAAAGCAGAGAAGACCACACAGCATATAAAAGAGAAAAGACAGAGATGAAGAAAAGTCATCTAGGAGTAGTTTTAGTTTAGTTTTATTTTCATATTTTTGTTTTCTTTAAAATTCTGTCATTTTAACTTTTGAATCTTGTAATCTTTTACTGTTTTAATGAAAATTTAAGTTTACTGCAAAAATTTGTCTTTTAAATTCTCTAAAAATTGTTCTTGTGTTCTAGCTTATGTTGTCTCTTAAATCTTGTTGAACCATGTTGTTTATGTTTTTGAGTGTTAATTCTAATCCGGTTATATAAAATTTAAGCTTAAAATTCCTTTTTAAAGTCTAACATATGTTAAAACCCTTTTAAAGGGGTGTTTGGGTTAACTGCCAAAGTGGGTCAAAATGATTGCGAATTGGTTGTGGGTCACTTAGTCGCCTTTAACAAGTTGTGTTTAGTTGTGTCAATCTGTTTTAAAAAGTTTGTAATGTTAAATCTTTGTTTTAAAATGTTTTCCAAAAATTTCTCCAATACTGTGTTTGTAACTTTCCCTCAAACTGATCATATGTAAGCTTAGATTTTAAAAGGTTTTGAGGCCTTGTATATGCCTTGTTTTGGCCTTGAATGCAGTAGGAAAGGGAATTATAAACTTTTATTTGTCATTTTCATTTCAAGTCAAAATCTGTCAAAGCCTAATTTGAAGTCTTAAAAGTCATCTTTTCCAATCTAAAAATCAGAGGTTAAAGTTAGGATGTAAGTTTTAAAAAATTGGTTTACAAGAAGTTCAGTAGGTAAGATTAATTTGTTTCATTTCCTTGTTCACTTTAGAGCTTATTTGTAGGGCTGCACAATGCTAGTATAGGCTGCCAAATCCCATAAGCCTTAGGCTTAATGTAAACTGTCCTTTTTCTAGTTCCTTGTCTTGCTTAGTTAGTTCTTAGATTTGCCTTATTATTGTTTTTATTAGTTGCTTATAATACCAGCTTATTAGGATTTCAGTTTAAGCCCTTAGCTAAATCTACTAGCCCATTAAATTCTAGCTTTAAAGTAGTAGTTTAGCCTGTGTTGCCTTTTAAATTGCCCAATTAGCTTATTGACTTTTCTGTGCTTATCGGCCTTTTTATTTTGCTTATTTTTGCTCACCCTTGCTTATTAGGTGTAGTATAGTGCTTATCTTAGCTTATTTCCTTTTTGTTAGCTTATTGGTGCTTAAAAAGCATAGCAGTTTAGTCTGTTTGGTTTTTCAAAGTGCATAAGTGCTTATTGCTTTTAAGTGCTTATCTGTTTATTCATCTATGCTTATTGTTCACAATTGCTTCTTAGGAGTAGCTTATTATATGTTTCAGCTTATTTTTCTTTTTTAAGTCCTTTTTAAGTTTTAATAAGCCAAAATTTAAGCCCTTTTCATACTTAGTTTTTCAAAACCAATTCTGTCAGCTTTTTGTTGGCTTTTTGCCAGCTTATTTTGAGTCTTATAAAAAAATTGCTTTTTTTAAAAATTGTTATTTTTCCCTGTTTTATAAAGTTGCAAAAAGAAAAAGTACAAAAAAATGTTTCTAAAAAGAGAGAGGCATGGGGGTCGAACCCATGACCTCTCCCTTTGCACCTAGTCGTCCCACAACACTCACACACTAACCACGGCACCAGATAGGGCCATCTGGTTATATGCTTCCTTATTAATTCTTTATAGTAGTTTAAGCCCAATAAGCCCACCAGCCCTATTTAGCTTATTACCAGCTTATTCCAATAAGCTGGTAAGCCTTTTTTATTTTTCATAGAATCAGAACATTTTAAACTATTTTCCATGAATTTTTTAGATTTGTCCCATTTAATTTACTATTTCTAATTAATTTTTCTTTTTAAAACAGTTTTTAAATCATAAAAAATTAAATAAAAATCAAAAAAATATAATTCTTTTTTTTTAAATTTTCTTTTATCATGTAGGACCTAGGAAAAATAAATTTGCATCCGTAGGGTCTAAATTGTAAAGTTTGGTTTTTTAAAGAACGGGTTTTAAATCCCGTTCTCGTTTTAGTGTTTTTACTTTAATTTCCTTTTAGGCCTTATTTATGCTTCCCGTAGAACTTTAAGTCACCCATTGCCTTTTTTATGCTTTCCCGTAGTTTAGGTTTAAATTCCCATACCTTTTTATGATTTTCCCGTAGTTTTAAGCTTTCTTTAGTTTAAATTTCCATAATTTCCCGTTGAATTCAGAAACCCAAATCAAATCCCTTTGTTATTCAAGCATCCAAAAGTCAAACGAAAAACGTAACTGTCAATTTCATGCCTCGTTGGGAGAACGACCCGGGTAACACTTGCCCGTAATCATTTATATCATACCCGTGAGTTTGTTGATCTTTTTTCCTAAAAGGTTGACTAGGTTGACTTGCGGGGATTTTATATTTTGATTAATATTATACTACTATTTGATACAATTACCAACCCAAAAAGGCACGTTATCACTAGTTAACACTTATTTGAATCATTAAACAATCATTTTCAAATTAGTGACCTACGTTCAGCGTTGGAATGATGTTAGCACTGGTTGGATTTCCATTCAATCATTGTGAAATACTTAATTTAAGTATCACTCTTGAATGTTTCGGTAATGTCATAAAGACATGCAATGTCACATTGACATATACACAACTCTTATACAATTTGTATCATTGATGTTTAATACAAATGTACTTTTATGTCCTATTAGAGATTTATGATATGATCTCGTTTGGCTCTAGACTCAAGAAGTGCATTTTGGTTTTAGTAACCGGAGGCTGGAGCAGACTGCCACCTTTTCAATATCAACATTCTTGGAGTGAGAAGTCAATAGATAACATGTTTAGTCTCCGTGAGAATTGAAACAAGATTCTTTTGAGAGAAACTTGAGTGGATGGGAAGGGTTGTGCATTGCATCACTGGGTCCATGACGTCTTTCTTCAATACCAAATATCATCTTTGTGATAATCAATAGATTATGTATTGACCCGATTTTGTGGAGGGCTTCTTTCTTTTCACCCTTTACACATCATTTCTTTTTCATTCTACAACCCCTTCAATGTCTACCAAGACATCATTACTATCATCATTGTAACACCCCCTTATTTGACATATAGCAGCGGAAGCTAAATTGGGGTATTACTTCATGATTCAACAGTCATAATCATAGAAAATGACTTAAAGAGACGTTTTGGAAAATTTAGTTATCATTTAATATTATATAAGAGTTTTACAAACAGGAGGTCCCAAAATACATATGAAAACATAGAGTTTTAATGATAACAAGTTTGGACGTCCTCAAGTCCAATGCCACTCCGTGCCATAGATTGCTCAATTACCTAAGATAAACATGCTAAAAGGGTCAACACAACGATTGAGTGAAATTCACAGTGTTTGAAATGTAATAGTTGAATACAAGTCAATGTAATAGTAATAATTGCAATGAATACAATTATCATGGTAAACAATATTATATTATTGCACTAAGCTCATGACACCGAAACCTTAAGTAAATGTTATTCATAAGTTGTTGCCCCAAGCGGGTGCTTTGCCAAACACCCAGAGTTCCTCAAATGAAATGCGTCCGCTGGCCATGTATGTACCAGAACCTGGACGGGGAAGTTCAGTCCCAATAGATCTATACACGGCATTCGCGCTTACTCAACCAGTACGTTCGGTTACAAGTAATTAACGGTTCATTATAGTGGGTCCTAATGGCAAATGAAGGTACTTAGGCAATAATATATCAGGATAGCATACAGTTGGAAAATACTTGTATTCACGTTTATAGCATGTATCTCCCCACGGAGTTTAGAAAACATGTAAAGGTGGGACTATTAACTCACCTTGATAAGGTAGTTGATTGATTTGAAATTTAATTCAAATGGAAGTAAACAGCCTCGTCACGCAACCTGGGGTTATATGTCAAGTCTTAGTTTGATTGTTTCAAAACTTTACTTCATAAAGTTTAACGTAAACGATTTTGGTTTATTAGTTTCTGAAAACATCGTATCATTGTTCGGGCTATCATAATCCAGAGGTCATGTAGTAAACGTTTGAGGAGCTATGACACTTTAAATCGTAAATCCAGCAACTCGTCAAAACGTCTACCCAAATGAAAACCCCTCACATGAAACTCCCTAGTAACGTGATACGTTATAGTTAAATGATAAGATTTTATCATTTTAAGTTTCTTCAAAAGCTAGTAGATGATAAATTATGTTAAATATATAACATAATTATTTTATAGTGTTTCGATCGACGAATGATAACGACAAATGTGTCGGGCTTTAATAAAATCGAGTCTTATAATATTTAAATATATTTTTATAATTAATATAAAAATATTACATTTTATACCCTTGAGAATATGAAAATTACAATATATACCCTTGGTATATATATTTACACTTTTAACCCTTTAATATATGATTTTAAAACATTTAACCCTTAACTTTAGAGTATGGCAAAACAAACCCCTGAAGTTTAACTTTAGGATAATTACATTTTTTGCCCGAAAGTTTAATAATTTCAAAAGTTACAATATATACCCCTATGCATGAAATGTTTTGCGTTTTTAGTCCAAATTCCATAATTTTTGTATTTTTGATCTCAAAATCAATTTTGCAGCTTATAGCTTATTACTATAAGCTAAAATAAGTAAGTTTTACGAGCTTATAGCTTATGAAAAGAGCTTTTGAGCTTAAAAATACAAAATGGGCACGTTTGGTTTAAAAAGATTAACCCGATGGGTTTTAGCTTTTAGGATTAGTTTTTAAGCTTGTAAAAGTAACAGATGAGCTTTTTGAAATAACTTATTATAACAGCTTATGGCTTATAGCTTGTTAAGTACACAAAATTAAGGTTTTAGGGTTTTAGGGTTTCGATTAGGGTTTGATTTGGTTTAGGGTTTTTCGACATGGTTAAGCTTGATCAAAGGATTAAAACAAAGTGTATACATGATCTACAATATATCTAGAGCTTATTGAACGAGATAAAAAGCTTACAAGTACACAAAATGATGAAATGGGTCAAATGGAGCAAAAACACAACCCGAATACTATTTGGAGATGAATCAAGAGCTTCCTTCTTGGTCGTATTCCTTGGTTCCAAGATAGCTTATACTTTCTTTCTTCTCTTCTATGGCTTGGTTAGATCATAGTTTTGAGGTAGAATTTGAGGTTTTTTAAAAATAAAAAAAAAAAAATAAAAATAAAAAAAAAAAAAAAAAAAAAAATAAAAAAAAAATATTAAAAAAATAAAAAAAAAAAAAAACAAACAAAAAACCCAAAAAAAATGCAAATAAAAAAAAATAAATGGTGAGTTAAAGATGTATGTATGTATGCCTGTATATATAGGCTCAAAATCTTAGAGTAGAGGCCTAGTTGAGTAGAGTGGTGGCCAAAGTGTGGTAGATTAGTGACCAAGGGCTGCTAGGGGTGACTAAGGAGGGCTAAGGACTAGCTTTGAAAGGTGTAAGGAGGTGGAGAGGGTTCAGTTATCATAGGAGGTGACATGAGGGGTTTTACTTGGTGAACAAGGGTGTGACAAGGTGCTCGCTAGGGTGGTGACAAGGTGGTGATGGAGGTACTTAGCAAGGTGGTAGGCATGGTGGTGAATCATGAAGAAGGGTGGTTGCTTGGTTGTAGCTTGGTTCGAACAAGTTTAGGGTGAAACGGGTTGTTTAGGGTTTCAGGTTAGGGTTTTAGGTTTTTAGCCAAACATATGGAGTAAAATGGAGGGAAAACTAACTCAAATGTGGTGCTTAGAGAATATATAACTTGTGTTTAAAATGTGGTACGAACTTCCTATAAAAATTTGGAGGGAAATGAGCCTTTTTGAATTCGTGTATTATTGACTTGTACCTTAAGCTTAAAAGAGTTGTACTAGGGTTTAGGAGGGAAAATGTATTCAAAAGTTATGCATTGTAACCTTGTACACATGCCTTAAAAGCTTGTACATATGTTTTGTATGTAAACATTACATATAGTCAGGGTTTTGATATAAACGTTAATGTTAAAATCCGTTTTGTATTAAATGCTATGAAAGGTACGTTAAATAGACAACATATGGTAAAATGGTGATTAAAACATATTGCTTGACATATTATAACGTTTACTTGACATAAACGTTGATGAAATTGGCATTGGTAGGTTGCGTGAGCACGTTTACTTTTGTAATGTAAGTTACGTTACATTATAGATGGAATAAAGCAAAAATCTTTCCATGAAAATGGTTGCATCTAATTTAATAGATGGAAATTACACTGAGGAACTTGCATCTAATTTAATAGATGGATAATTACATAGAGAAAAATTGTGGGTTGTTATAATCATGTTGTGTTTGTTCTGATGATAGTTCATGCCTTAGTTGACATTATTCCCATTCATATTCAACTCCATCTTACATAAGGACTTCTATTCTATCTATGGAATGTCCCTGGGTAGATTCATCCAGTTCTGGTTGGATCATGGGATAATACCTAACCTTACCACCTTATTCCTTGTTTAATCATTGTGAGGTAGTTGGTTGTTGGGTATTAAGATCGAAACCATAAAACCTTTTGAAAATCAATCCAAGTGTTTGATATAAATAAAAACTTTTAACACTATGAAAGTTTCACTTTTAAGAATTACTCCCCTACACATGTGCATCACAATTTTGAAAGGTTTTTTGCACATGAAGGAAAGAGTTTCGCACTTGAGTCAAAGATGATCACATTTTAATCTAATTTTCTCCCCCTTGAAAATAGCATACCATATGATATTTTTGACATCAATGGATTAAAATAGCTATATGAGTTTTTGAAAGCATATGGGAGAAAACGGATATGGCATGATTATGATTTGGAACAAATTTGAAAAACTAGTTGTGCCAAGTGTATTATATCTAAAACGGATGGTCACTAAGCCGCTAACAACGGTTTTCAAATACTCTCAAACGGATGCAACCCAAATGATGCTGACAATGCTTTTGAGTACCCTAGACCGGATGCAACTTAGATTGATGACGCGCTTGTCGATATACTTGACAACAACTATTTTTGACTTTAAAATTTTTTCTTTTTGTTTAAAAAATATTTTCTCATTATTCTCCCCCTCAATAATACAGCACTTCACTTTGAAAGACACCACAAGTATATTAAGAGATAGAGTGAGTGTTGAGCTTATTATTTTGAAATATTATCTTTGAAAATTCTTGAAAAATAATACTCAAACACTACTTGATTTTAAAAGACCCCCCTCAAAAATAGATAAATCAAAGGATTTAGCGAGGAAGGGAGTGTTGTATATACAACTTGAAAGATTTTGAAAAATCTTATTGAGAAATTCTTGAAAATTGTGTCAACATTTTGAAAACTTTTTACTTGAGCTCAAGATTTTGAATATCTTAATGAATTAGCTCAAGTCCGAGAAGTTGTAAGCTTCGAGTTGTGAATAACTTAATGAATGAGCTCAAGTCCAAGATTTTGAATATCTTAACGAGTCCTAAGCTGACATTTACTTAGAAGTCGTATGTCCCAAGAAAACTTTTGAAAGGATTTTTTTTGATAAAACATTGCTCAGGACAAAGAAGATTTCTCTTCTTTGGAAGATAAAGTGCACTGAATAGTGCACTTTTCTTTTATTTGCAAAACTGAGTTCTGATCAGAAATAATCAGAACTCATAGTTTTGAGAAATTTTTTGAAAAGTTATTAAAAAAGTATGTTAGAAAACAAGAAGATTTCTCATCTTTTGAAGGTAAAGAGCACGGAAACGTACCCTTTCCTTTTATTTGAAAATCGGATTGTTATGTGATATTTAATAACAAACCATTGTGACATCGAATTAGACAACAACCTTTGGAACCTATTTAAGCATGGTGCTAACGGGTTTGCCAAGTTTTGAAAACTAATTGAAAGTTGTGTCAAGTCGATGTAGAGATGGTGAGTTCCAACAAGAGCTTGAAACTGGTGTTTCATTTGAAAACAACTCTCGTAGAATCAACTGAGATTTAAAATTCCTTTTGATTTTCCATAGACTATTGAAACTTGGTGTTTCTTTAGGAGTTTTAAATCTTGTTGACGAAGAAGATTTCCATTTGTTATTAACATTTGGTGTAACATTCTGAAAATTTGTTTTTAAACCATTTGAAAATCTTCCACTGTTTTTGTTTTTCAAAGCCGAGTTATTCTTGTTTTGCATCGAAAGCATTTCTGTTTTGGAATATTACAAAGAGTTTGAACGACTTTACTTTGGTCTTCACACTTGTTTTACTGGTGCAAAACGAGAGTGTGGAGTATCAAAAACTTGATTCCTTTCACTTGAAGTACTTTTCTTTAAAACCTTTTGTGTAGTAGGTGTTTCAAAAGTTTGAGATTCCTTAGAAGACCTCCACACTTGTTTTACTGGTGTAAAACGAGAGTGTGATGTTTCAAAAGATTAATTATTTTTTATTTGAAGCACTTATCTTAAAACCCTTTTGAGGAGTAGATGTTTCATATGTTTGTGATTTCTTAGAAAACTTCCTACTTTTTTTTGCAAAGAATAGGTTGTAAACTGAGAAACCCTTTTTGAAAACAGTTTTGAGGATTCACCCGTGTGAACCTTTTCTAAAACACTTAATTTAGGTTTTGAAGAATTTGAAACTTTGATTTTCCTTTTTGTCCGGTTAAGAGAAACAAACTTTACTTTTAAAGCATTATATGATGTTCTCAAATCATGGTATTCTTTTTGACAAGAATGAAGATCTTATGATGCCAATTTTGATTCTAAAGATGCAATTCATTTCAAAAATTGATCTTTTTTATTTTTAGGCAAAGACTGTGTAGTGACTGGTTTTGACAAATCCTTTTGCACAACAACTTTGGGAGTAAACCATGATTTTGAAAGTTGAGATGTTATCAAATCAGCAAGTGGTTTTCCCAAAATCGAAGGTTTATCAAACTTAGTTTACACAGACTTCCCTTTCAGATTTTCAAGTTGAGTCCTTAAATGATTAATTTCTTTCAAAAATTGACCCTTTTCAGCTTTAGAATCATCAACCTTACAAGCTAATTGTCGTTCGAGAACAACTTTCTTATTTTCAAGTTTTTCAAAATACGCTTCGAATTTAGCTGTTTTGTTCGACAACTCAAGCTTGACATCATCAAAATCTTTTGTCTTTTGAGCAATGATCTTTTCGAGATGAGTAATCTTTGATCCAAAAACACAGTTTTCTTTCTCGAAAGTAGTTAATTTCCCTATTGTTACCCTTTCTACTTCATCAGTAAAAGCATTCTCAAGATTATCAATTTTCATCAACAAATCAGAATTTTATTTTGTTTGTTTTGCTAAAGTTCTTTTGAGCTTAACAATCCTTATTTGAAAAACACATGTTTCACTTTCAAAAAGATTATTTTTCTCCCCCGATTTCTTTTCAAATAATTCAATCTTTGAATTATCAAAATATTTTGTCCGTTGAGCTAACATAATTTCAAGCTCGTTAATCTTTGTTTGAAGAACACATGTTTTGTTTTCAAAAAAAGTCTTTATCTCCCCCGATTCCGTTTCAAGTTTAGAACTATTATAATCCACATTTAAACTTGAAAAGAAATCAAATCGAGTCTTTTTTAATATTTCAATCTTTCCCAAAATGTTATTAAAGTTTGTATCAGCAATTTCAAACAATTGAGACTTCAGATTTTCTGCCTTATTTTGTGTTACATTTGAAGTTTTTGTTTAAACGTGTGACTTTTTGATTGAATCAAACAAGTTTTGGTAAGTCAACTTCAAGTATTCATTTTCCTTAAGTAATGAAGCCACCCGATGTTCCAACTTAATGTTTTGAGTTTCTATCTTATCAAAATCGAATTTAACTTGGACTTTTTTACATTGAATGGTTTCAACCCTTGAACTTTGAACTGACTTGAACAAATCTTTGTAAGTTTGTTTCAAATGATCATTTTCGATTTGTAATGATGCTATAAAATTATCATTTTCTTTTTGCAATGTTTTCAAAGATTTATTTTCTTAAGTTTTATGTTGAAGTGCTATTTCAAAAGCAATGCTTTGTGCCTCAAGTTTGGCAAAATCTTTTTCAATTTGAACAATTCGTTTTGAGAACTTTTCTTTGACTTCAACAACATTATTACAAAACTTATCACCATCTTTTGACTCTTTTGAAAACCGTTCAATCTCTTCTTTGTTCTTAATTTCTATATAAGACTGCATAACAAGATTCCTAACATCATTAGCTATGTTTACTTCCAAGAGTTGATCTATCTTAATTTGCAAAATTTCATTTTTATTTTATGTTCTATCAACTTTTCTTGCCATTGACTTAAAAGTATTTAACATCTCTTGTACATCTTCAGTAAGTTCTTGTTGAAGTTCTTTTGAACTCTTCATCAAAGAAAGTGACATTGGAATTACATCAGTTTTGTAAAATTGTCTCAATGTATTTTGACTATCAGATATTCATCTTTTTTTACTATCTTCTAAAAGAGAGATCTCAATGATCGCCCCTTAAGGGGAGATTGTTAGGAATAAAAAAGTGACGATCTTATTGAGATCGAGTCTTGTAATAAATAGTGAAATAATAATATGTAATAGGTTAGGTGAAAGGATCATGACTGAAATATAGTCACGAGACCCGGCTAAATAGCCAAAGGCTAAAAGCCAAGAGCTAACAAAAAGTCGAAACCCTTTTCCCCTACTTTGGCGAATTTTTGGGCGATCATCCTAAACCCCCTACTAATCGATCTCGGCTCTATTTTTTGGTACGAATATGTATTAAACTTGTTGTTTAGGATTCTTAATCCTTGATTTGGATCGCATTAACTCAAGTCTACATCAGATTTTGTTCCACTTTTAGGGTTTGCGAGTTGGTTTTTTAGGGTTTCTTATTAAATCGTCCTATTAAATCGTCTTAGGGTTTTTTGATCATTAGTATTCCGACTGCTATTATTACATCTAGTGATCTAAAAATTGATGGTCGACCTGTTCATGTTCTTGTGTTTCTGATTTTAAACCCTAGCTAGCTAGGGTCTCGTTGATGAAGATTAGGCGTTCTTTTCTTGTTTGTATTATTGGTTGTCTAGGTTGATTACATTAGGAATGGAGCGAGGGTTTCTGAGTTAGAAGGGGAGATGTGTTAAGGAGAAGCATGATTCGATGAATACCTATTCAGGTATTGGTTTGTCTATGGAATCTAATGATACTATGAATGAAGATACTCCAGTTGGTGTTGCATATGCTGTTAATGAGGGTGTAGCACCTGTTGATCCCAATAGAATAGATATTGCTTAGCTTGTATAAGGCTAAGTTGTATTGAATAAATCCAAAACAACTATGATAGAAACTTTGATTGTAAATATCAAAGACTATCCGAAATCTAGTCAATGATACTAAGAAGAATTTCAATGGAACTGTAATGAATAATAATAAACAGTTTACCAAACTTTTAGCCTCAATATAATACGAGCACTCTTAATAGTGTTAGGGTTTACAAAACCTTGAAGTTAATCGACTTAGAATTTTTGGTGATTAGAGATGTATGAGAGATAAGAGATATATATAACCGAATACCCTAGGACCTCTTTTTATACACCAAGGAGTCCTACTGGGCTTACAATATATTCCTAAGTTAGCATAATCTTCTAATCAAATAACTTATACGTATCTTTTACAAAAATATCACATTCATATCACATAAGCCATACTAACTTGATCTAACAATACTAACTTATAACCAGCAGCACTCTTAACAGTAGTAACTTAACACAAGCAGTAGTAACTTTTGTGCTAGCAGTACTAACTACTTAGAATATATTCTTAAGTCTTCACCAGCAGTATAAACTATAACCTGCAGCAGTAACTTCAACAACACTAAGAAGTCTTTTAATCCCAACAATCCTCCCCTAAACTTGATGATCATCTTCTGAATCTTTAAGTTTCTTGATTAAAAGCTTTATCTTCACTAGGAGGATGCTTCCAAACACTTCATTCAGGTATATAGCCTTCCTTAAAGTTATTTATAACCAAATCTAGAAGCTTAATATGCACATTTCACACTCATAGTCAACTTGAAGCTTCACATTATTAAACATCTGATGTAGTGTATGCTTTGTAAGTGGAATAATATGGTATGGTCTGCATTGTTACACAATGAACTCTACAAGAATCAAAAAGCTTCCAATTCAGCACTTTAACTAATCCTTGTTGATTCTTCCATATACTATCTTCAACATGATGTTCAAACATGGTCTTCAAAGTAAGAAGTAAGAAAGTATCCATGTAATCCACTGGCTTTGTCTTCTTAAATCTAGCTTTGACTATTCTCCAAAGAACTTCCAAGTCTTCTCTATCAAAGTTCTTAAGCATTTTACTAAAAGTAAGATACATCTGAGTCTTACCATCTGCTCTGATAATTTGAAAGAAACTTTTCTTCCCTTCTTGATAGATCTTGTAGTCAACAATTGGAATTTTGACAGACAAGGGTGTAGCATCAATAGTTACATCATCTCCATCATCTGGAACAATCTCAAAGCATTGTTTAAGTTCTTCTTTCTCTTTATCATCATCCATCTTTTGCTTCTTGGTAGACTCTTGTTGAAGATCTTCTCCTGCTCTCTTAGAACTTCCTTCTGCTCTAGTCTCACTGCCTTCTGCTCTATCTTTACTTCCTTTCATCACTTCAGAATCCATAGGTACAAATGAGTCTATCCAACTCATAGTCTTGTCAAAAGCCTTCTGAACATCATCAAAGCTTTTGTTCTTTAACTAATTGTGAGTTTTCAGATAATTACACATTTGATTCTTCTTTTGAGCTTTGGTTAGTGGTTTTCTTCTCTGCTCTTCTGCTCTAAGTCTTGCAAAATACTTTTTCCTTTTATCCATGAGTTCTACAAACAGCTTTGACCTTTCTTTAATGGTCAACTCTTCTTGCTCTTGTGCATGTAATTTTGCAGCTAGCTTATAATCATCATCTATCATAGCTTGAAAATCATCCCACTCAGCAATGTTTGCATCTTCTTCTCTTTCTCTTGCCAGCCTTTCATCTTTTTCTAGTTCATCTTGCATTTGAGCTTGCAATCTTTGAGCAATTTCCTCATCAAACTTGATCTAGTCTTTTTTTCTTTAATGGCTTTTCTTGTTCAACCATCTTACCCTTTCCTTTGTCTTTAGGATCATGTTGTTGAGGTGGTACTGTTGGTCTTGTAGCAGTCTTACTAGGTTCTTGCATAACCACTCCTCTTACCTTTGATTTCTCACTCCTCATCTTCATAAGAGTCTGAGCAATTGTAAGATCTTCATCTTAAAAAATAGTTGTTTTTGTTGTTGAAGGAGTAATTGTTTTAGCAGTAGTAATATTAACACTAGCAGTAGTAATATTAACACTAGCAGTAGTAATAGGTTTAGTAGTACTAACAGATATGCCAGCAGTAGTAATTAGTGCACTGGCAGTATTAACTTCAGTACCAGCAGTATTAACTGCATCACTAGTAGGAACTTCAACTGCAGCAGCAGAAACTTGCTCTGCATCTCCTTCAACGTCTTTATCAGCTTCATAAACATGTTCAATAGCTTCATCCATAACTGCATCAAGATCTTCATTAAAATCACTGTCTTCAAAGATTGAATTCTTTTTCCCCTGTTTCAAATTCCTCCCCTGTTTGGATACATCCTCCTCACCTAAACTTCTTCTTCTAGAGGTACCAATCTTGAATAAATTCATCCCTGGAGTTTTTGACTTCCTTTTCCTTTCCAGATTCTTGACTCTCTTCTTTAAACTAGCAATCTCCTTTGCTTGAGCAGTCTTTGTTGTCTCCAAGTCAAGAACCCTATCAGACAGTTTTGTACAAAGGTCTATCAATTCCTTAAGTTTCAGTCTGTCCTCCCTACTTCTAAGTGTGTTAACTCTTGAGAGAGGTGGGTCATTGAACTGTTTAGATGCAGTCTCAAACCTAGTTTGAGCTTCTGCATCCCCCAATATGGTATCTTGGCACCTGGGACCACTACCTGAACCAGTTACCTAAGGACTTGGCTCATTAAGTGTTTCCATGGATTGGGTCCTATTTATGTTACCACTGTCCTACTCTGCTTCTAAGCTAGAAGTAGTAGTAACAGCCCTTTCCATTCTGTCTTCCCGCTCCTTAGTGATAGTCTCATCTGCAACAAGGGAAATAGGTCCACTAGACTGAGATATCTTAGTGGCCCTTTTGGATTTCCTAGGTCTGTGAGTCTTTTTGGCTTGAGATGATGATGGAACAGTTATTGGTTCTTCATTCGAGGGTTGAGCAGATGTGGATGTGTTTTGGGGATCAGTAGGTTGTCCTGACCCTTCACCCACTTCTGCTTGTTGTTGTATAAGCACAGTATCAAAAAGTGGTGTTACTTTCCCTGAAAACTCTTTTCCTTTTCTTCTCATGTTTGTAAAAACCTTTTTAGTATGAGAAGGTGTATCATAAACAGCATTACCTTCTGAAAGATTTTCAATTTTGTTAGCCTTAAAATATGGTGACATATCGGAATTACATTAGTTTTCATTAGGCAAGAACTACAGGGACTATAACT
>BQNB010089545.1:0-24982 GCA_026074375.1 Tanacetum coccineum
CCTTGTGGGCTTTTCTTTGGGCCAAACCTATTACACAAGGGCTTTAAACCCGACACTAAGGCCCAATTAGCTTAGAGTAATTCCCGTAAAACTACGTTTTTCTATACAAGGCTCGGGAATAATAATGACCATCACTTTTACTAAAAACACGGCTAACAGGAATAGCTCAGCAGGTTTTTCTAGGGATATCTTACTTTTATAATGAGAGTAAACAAAGGGTTTATACGAGGGTTAACTAACCAGTGTAGTTAGTTAATAAACAACACGTATAGGCTTTTTGGGTGTAATCCTAAAAATTTACCAATTTAAACAAGTTACTCCATCTAAATTCATAGTACTCATCATTGTGATCTCAAATAGATATACCAAGCCAAGTTCTAAAGTCTACAACATCACTGACACACTCATATTTTTGTGGAATTTGGGTAAACAATTGGAAACAGATAAGGTTAAATCCTCACAATATCTAATAAGGGTTGTTGTGTGCGAGTTATGTATCAAGTAATTTCACAAAAGTATGCTTGAATTTTTTTTAAATTTGAGCATAATTTAAGGATTTTAATGTGAAAAATAAGACAAGTATACATTCTAATTCCCATCCCCCCACTTGTATTATACAACGCCCTCGTTGTATGGATAAAACATTAAAAATGGGAATTAAAAGAATTAGAATGAGAAACTCCATTGATATTTGCTCGGTAATGATTCTCCATGTTGATTTAATGAGCAAGAATTCTAGATTTTAGATACTTCACCAATATTGTCGATTTCTTTCCAGCGAGGTCCTGTGCAAAATCTAGGAAAAACCATGCATTCCTATCTCGGTACCTATGGTTAATTATAAATAAACTAAACTGTACAGGAGACTAATACTCCGTATCCATAAACTGGAATACGCCATATAGAGACCTGTAAAAAGTATCTAAATACGAGTCAGTCTGCCGAATACCCCGTATCATGTGCATACGTCCAGACATTCAATAAGCCGTATGGTATGGAGCGGATACGCCGTATTGATGTCTCCCGGAAAACACTTTTGTTTCAGCTAGTCTTTAAGTTAGACTTTTTCTTCAGCTTCCTTCACCATTCCATCTCATGAACGCTAACGTGCCCGCGTGTGAGCCATTTTTCCATTGACGGATCTCGGATAAAGTTGGTTCTTAGATTCAAAACTCCTTTGTATAATCTCTTTAGCTTTTGGTATGAGTGCGAGATCACATTCATCTTATCTTCTTCACTTACCTTTAATAATGGCAGGATCTTGTTGCATTGTTGATTAGTGTGGCGTTTAAACCTCGGATGTGATCGCACCATTTGCTAATTTACACTTTCATCTTCACCGTGGATAGTAATGATTCCATCAAACCTTTTAGTTTTCACACACGAAACTTCGCAAAAAGGTCTTCCAACTACCACTTCTCCCTTCCTTCACCAATGTAAGGATCCATATCTTTTACAACTGCAAAATTAGTAACAACACAAAAGTTTCTAATAAATATTGGTACATTAGCACAGTCCCTTAACTCATTCCTTCCTCAAAATTCGATTTTGTCTTTTATTATTGAGTTATAGAACTTTTTAGACATGATGTTGATAGGTAGATTAGGTAAGAGATTGGCGTGTATAAATTCAAAATCTATCATGCATGAAAACTTTAAGTTGTGGGCACAATCAATACGGATCTTTTCACTTTGGTCATAATCACTAGGATATCCAAAAATTTCGCTAACCATTCTAGCATCATTCCTAGCTTTAACATCCTCAATTACCTCACCTTCCTCAATGGTGGGCATTAAATCATCAACTTGATCTCTCCTAAGCTCTAATGGTACATTAAGATCGTTCAATTCAATGTAATCTCCATATAAAGGTTCCATCGATCTATTTAACACCAAAGTCTCTCCCATTAGCCTAACTTCTATATCAAGTTTCATTCTCTCTCTTAAGCTTAACATGTAGACCCTCTTAATCAAACAACTAGCAGGTTTAACACTTTTGAAAATAATCTTCTCATCCCCTACCCTTAAGGTAATTTTTTGTTTGAAAATATCAATCTTAGCATGGGCGGTAGACAAAAATGGTCTTTCGAGAATCAAGGGCACTTTGATGTCCTTGGGCATATCAAGAATTATAAATTCTACATGGAAAACAAACTTACCAATCCCTACTAGTACATTCTCAGCAATTCCTTTTGGATATTTCACTGTCATGTCTGCTAATTCAACTGTCAACTTAGTGTGAGCTAATTCGCCTAAACCTAAGTTAAGGTAGGTCGAGAGAGGCATGACACTTACGCTAGCTCCTAAGTCAGCAAGGGCATTATTAAAGCAAACATTATTAATATAGCAAGGTAAAGTGAAACTCCCTGGGTCTTTCTCCTTTTGGGGTATGGATTTATCGATATGTGAAGCTCCACATGAGTAAGCTTCTGAAAATTGCGGTCCATATAATCCCTTCTTATTTTGACAGTAGCAATCATCCGAACGACATGGAAACGGGATTGTCGTTTGTTTTGTCTCGTACATCAGTGTATTGTTCTGTCCAGTGGATACGGCGTATTGGTGTGATCCAATACGGCGTATCGAGCTTGCATCAGCTTCAACAATAGTCGAGATCGACTTGACATGGTCTCTCGGGTTAGTTTTAGTGGAGCTCGGTAAACTTCCAAATCCTCTTTCCTGTAGTACCTTGCTCATTTGCCCGATTTGGATCTCCAAAGTTTTAATTGATGCTCCTTGGTTCCTTATGGCAGCATCCGTTGAAGCTCGGATCTCTTTGATCAAATTGGAGTTCTCCTCATGTCTTTTTGCCGATTCCCCATAAATTTGCTTAGGATTTCTTCCATAGATTGCCTTCGTTCTTGGTACGAAGGGTTTGTATTGTTCCTTTGGTAGAATCTCGGAGCAGTTGCTCTATATCCCCCTCCTTGAAAAGGTGCACCAAATTGAGTGTAGTAAGCTTCTTTGAGGGTTTTCCCTTCTTCCTTGAGTGGGCAATCTTTGGTGTAGTGGGGACCTTTACATTGTTTACATCCTACTTGAGCAGCATAAACTTTTTCATTCACTTTCTTGATTTCTCTTCTAAGATTGTTGAGTTGCGCTTGTATGGCTGCTAATCCGTCAAAAGTTTCAATACTACTGGTCCTAGATGTTCCATTGTGCCATTTTTGAGAGTATTCAGCCATTTCTTGGATGACTACTTTTGCATCAGCGGCAATCTTCGATGGTATGGCTCCTTTTGAATCAAGAATTTTAGTTTGAACATCCAATCCATTATAGAACAAGACTACTTCCTGCATCTCTGTTAAATAGTGTTCAGGACGCTTCATCAAGAGTTCTTTAAATTGCTCCCAAGCTTGATAGAGGTTTTCTTCGATTCTTGCTGAAGATGTTGATTCTCTCCATTTTCTTTGCAGTAGAGCAGCGAGGGGGTAATATGTGTTTAGAAAACGTTGATCTTTAGATCTCCTAAGGTGTAATCGAACACAGATGGTTTGTTTCTTAACCAACGGACTTGCGGGCTCCAGTTTAAGGACATAGGAAAGGCTCTAAGCATCACTTGGTATATAGTTATATTAGGGATGTGGAATAAATCTACGATCTCAAGGACTTTCTCAATATGTTTGTTCGCATCTTCATGATCCGAACTGCCGAAAGTGTTGGTTCGTAGTTCTTTAAGAAATTGGCCTTTCGGTTCAAAATTATCCTTTTCCTCGATCTTAGGCCTAGCAACTCCCGATCTATAGTCGGTGAGTTTTTGCTCATGTTTTGTTCCCTAGGTTTTTGCCAGTGTTTCCGCAACTTCTTCCTCCGAATATTCTTCTTGGTCAAAGAATAGATCGAAATCAGGCGATCTCGATTCGTCAGACTTAGTGTCTTGAAATGCTCCTAGATGATCGACTTCCGTTCTAGTTTTTGAAGGCGTAAATAGTTCCTTGCGTAGAACTCCTTGTCATGCACTACCTGAAATAAGGGATAAACAATCAGTAAGATGGGCTCATGAGAAAGAAAACACAGATATACGGAAATTGAATGCAAAGAAACTAGATCTGTTACTGTATCAGATGAACAATACACCGTATTTACTTGAGCTGAATACACCGTATTAATCTTTTGAACGAATACGTTGTATTGGACAGAAAGTTGGATACGCCGTATCCAATGGAAGTGGATACGCCGTATCGGTTTATCGACCAGAACAGTGTATTAGAAAACGATTAATTTACACAATCAATTAAACTAAGCATATATACAAGTAAACAAATATACATAATATACAAAAGTATACAGAATTATACACTAAATCTACATTACCTATATCCTATAGGGTTAGATCTATCTAATGTTAAAAAAATTATCAAAAAAAAATCAGATTAAATTTTCACTCCTCTGGCCTGCGGCGCCAAGAATTGATTGTGGTTGTGTGTGTTGTAATTTTATGATTTCAAGTTTTAAATTTATATTTTGCCGACTTAACAAAAAAAACACTTTAACGGGCAGTGTACCCGATCGGTAGTAGTTTTGTGGTAAGTAGGGTGTCGATCACTAAGAGCGAGAAACAATCTTTCAATTTATTAATATTTTAGTTATCTAAACTAAGTTAATTCTATTATATGTTAAACCTATGTTTATCCTAAATCTAAACGGATGAGGTGTGGGGGGGGTTCAGCCTAAGAGACTGGCACGTTTTTTGTGGTGACTAAAATCAACTTAAGACACTAAAACACACGCAAGCAAATTAACAGAAGATAAAAGAGCGGTCTAGACAAAGATAAGAAAACTGTATTAACCATTATTAATCTAATCAGAATGTTGGTTTGTTTATTAGTGCAATGATTACTTATCTCGAGGCGGCATATCATTCTTAAGACTTAGGCTGGTTTTGTACTTCTTTCTTAAACTAGATAGTAGAATCTCTGTCTCAATTTAACCGCTATCCGAATAAGCATCCTTATTTGTGATTATTTATCTATTTTAGGGCTTAAAACATAGTGATCTTGTTAAACCTAGCTCATAGAGCCTTTACCCACTTACAGCTTAAACGGCATTTCATACACTTGTAGTCTCACTTAACCAATCTTTACCAATTAATCAAGAACTGTACTCGTTGATCGATTAAAAGGGTCACCGGTTGGTGCAATAGCTCACAATCTAGAGGGCAAAGTATAAATCCCCCCACGTATGGAGAGCTATCCAGGCATTAGATTATTGGGCCGTCTCACTAGTCCGTTGAATGAAATTAGTCGCATATAAAAGCACTTAAACAAGTATAAACTGATAAACATAAATAAGCAATCACCGATAAATTAAGCAATCGAGAAAAATAAACCAAACATTCAGATCTTCATAATAATGGCTAATACCCGAAGGTATTAGCCTTCAAACGTCATAATCAATACAAGAGTAATAATTTAGCCAAGGTAAACTAACCGAGTTAACGAATGATACCAAAAACTGAACGATTACAAGAGTATAGAAGATTACAAGTTGTTTCCTATGGAATTGATTACGTTGCAAGACCTCTTCTACTCTTCTTCTCCTCTGAAAATCGATTTTTATGGTTTAGGTATCAAAAATATGATTTAGCACACTTAAAACTCGTTTTTAAGTTTTCTAGTTATAAGGTCTGGAAAAAGGTCGATACGACGTATCAAAAGGATTCAATACGACGTATTGGGGATTTCTTGGAGTAGGGACCACGTTCGATATCTTCCAGAATATTTTATTTCCATAGCTTGAATACGGCGTATAGGATTCTCTAGTTATTTTTTTTTAAATTTTTTTTTTTTTATTTTATTTTTTTTAAAGTTTTTTACTTTTTTTTTAATTTTATAATATCAAATGGCGTATTGATTCTTGTTTCCCTACGTTGTTCTTTAGTGAAGTGCAGGCAATTTATACGACGTATCTTCTTTGATGGATACGGCGTATTGGATGTCAGAATTAGTTTTCTTCATAATTCTTCGTTTAAGCTCTAGAATGCGTGCCTTTTTGTTAATCTTCACCAAGTACTCCGTATTTACTGCAATTCTTAAATACAAACGATTAAGTAACAATTCTATGCAATAATTATATAAAATGGGTTGTTAACATGGGATAAATAATGCTATAAAAGTGATGTTATTTGATGTCATCACCCGCACTGGCTACAAACACAAACTCATGGTACCCCGCCAAGTTACGGGTCGCTTAAGAGCGACCCGCCATGGCTGCAAACACGAAATCGCGATACCCCTCCAATATACATGTCGCTTTTACCTACACAGAACATCCAAAAGAGCGGCGCATTTTCTGCACAAACAAACCAAAAAGAAAACCGATATTAGCAAACAGCGATGCCAAAAGCCGTACCCAGACACCCCTGTAACATTTACCAAACGATAAGGCATAGTAATTACCAAAAGAAATGGGAGAGGGAACCAAAAATTAAATACAACCATCGTAAGACGTGAATTGATGGCACGTTTTAGTAATGACGTGCTTAATCTCTTCTTTCTAGCAATATTTACCATAGCGTTCCCTACTGAACTTTTCGTGATTCTCATACAGTTTTAATGGCTCACTCATAAGAACACCAGGTGTCTCACACGTCCGAACCGCTATGGCTGCAAACACGAATGCGCGCTGCCCTGTCGTAGTACGGGCTAGTTTTAACTATACGCATATGAATGTCGTGGCGGAAAACAAAGACAGCTTTTCTCTGACATAGTAACAGAAATAGTGACCTATCATGGCTGCAAATATGAACTCGTGATGCCTCTCTAATGTGACTCTCAAAACCCCAAACAGATAAACAATCAACACGCTCCTACTCTACTTCCAGTGACACTTGACATAGCAATATGTGCTCCACTTTCACTTCTGAACTAGTGGGATGCTCCGATAGGCTAACAAATTCGAACAAAAAGAGACGTCCACCCATGGCTGCATCTGTGCTGAGTTTCCCAACCAAGATGCGGATAATCTCAGTTCTATCGAAGCAGTGTATACTCATCACAGCTAGCACAGAGCATGAAACCAAACACGTATAATACAAAGGCTGTCTACATATTTAAATTCATCACCACCTGTTTTTGAAAGAACATATCTGTTGTGGTTGTACATGATAGCAGATGATAAAAAGTTGGTGATACCAATACATTTCTGTCACACCCCTAAACAGGACCTAGTCGGAAACACGTGTCCGGGGGCGTGACGTCATAATACACATCACACAATATACAAAGAACGACCTCTAAAGGTACGTTTAAAATCCAACATCGTTGCTTTGATTAAAATAGTTAAGAGTTTTACATAGGCTCCCTCCACGTTAATAGGCGTAAGCAAATAAAAGGTTTTAAAGTTTGACAACGATGTTAACATAGATAATAATAATTCTTGAAAATTGGTCCAGTGCAAGGCAACACCCAACAAGCAAGCAAAGACATCCATAGCTAAGTTTCTTGAAAATCGGCCCAATGCATAGCGACACCAAATAGCAAGCAAAGACATCCACAGCTAAGCACCTGAGAAAAACATGCTAAAACGGTCAACATAAAGTTGAGTGAATTCATAGGTTTGAATTTAATATTAAAAGTGGACCACAAGTTCACAGTACGCACGTGACAGTTATAACAGATACAACTTCACATAAAAAGAATGTATTTACTGTTGCACTAAGCTCATGACACCGAAGCTCAATTTAAAAGGAAGCATTTTATATGCCAAATAGTATTCCACGCCCTAAAGGTATCTGACCAAGATCACCTATTGACATTCCGACATGGTATATATCCGTTTGTTCGGGACCTCCGAATCTAGTAAGCGCTACTTACCCGGATAGGGATAATTACTCCCAATAGATCTATTTACAACATTCGCGCTCACTTAACCAGTACGGTCGGTTAAGCAATTGACGGTTCATGATAATTCGGGCATTAGTGGTCTATTCGCTACTTAGGCAACACGTAATCAGGAAAAGGAAACGTAAAGTAACTGTGTCCATAGTTTGAAAACAAGCAATGTTTCTCACCCCAAAATAGTAAAGTAAAAGTAGTAAAACATGGGGCTATGAACTCACCTTAGCAAAATGAGCAAATGATAATCACGCAAGTAAAAGATGATATAGAAATCTAGCCGCGACCTAGAATAATAACGCGTCTTAGAAACACGGAAAGTATGCCAAGAAATGCACAATATGTTCATCACCAAAATACATCCATGTGTGTTTGCTTTAGTTTGATTATCAAATCATGACGAAATAAAATCATATAGTTTTTCGTTAAGTTTCGGCGTTTAACCAAAAATTACTATTTTTAGAAAGTTTCTATTTTAGGAAAGTTTTTAGTTTCAAAACGTTAATACCGTCCCCTATATTTATTAAGTTTCCATATTTTCAAAACGCACTTACTAGCCTTAATCGCTTAACTTCTATGTCCGTTTCGCTAAATTTTTACCAAACTTACTATTTTTAGTAACTTTCTCGCTTTTCCTAAAATATGTTAACGACGTCTTTAAATGATACTAATCAATAGGTATGTGTTACTATATGTTTCGCTAGTGTTTAGAAAGTCCAAAAATGTCCGAAAACCCATTTCACTATTCACATCAGCAACTATTCACTTGGTTTTGTCGAAAAATGTTTCAAGTTTTATTTGACTATAACTTGGCCGTTTTAAGACCGATTTTAATGTGCGATATATGAAAAACTATCTATTCGAAACAAGCTCTTCAAAAACTACTTGTACGCCTAATGAAAACATTTTTAGGTCGACCAAAACCTTAAAACCATTTCGGATCAGCAAGCACTTTTTGTTAAAAAAACGCAACCAAAATCCACGAAAACTTCACAATAGTGTCTAATCTAGCCTAATCTCCATTCAAAACTAATCAACAACAAAACCACACCTAAATCTAACCTAATCCTTTCATTTCTATTGTTGCAACACTCATCCACTCTCATCTCACCAAGAACATAGTATTTAACTAGTGAAATGAAATAGCATCATTATTTATAAAATCTTGCTTTAAAATCTTTAAAAAAAATAAAACACAACATATGGATGTTTGGATCTTTAAACATATAAGAAGAACATAAGCAAACCACAAAGAAAGATTCAAGATACTTACAAGAATAAAGAACAAGAAGCAATAACACAAGATCTATACCCAAAATCACTAGATCTTGAAAAACCCCAAATAATAACCAAACCCTAATTTGTAGATCTTGAAGAAAACCCTTAAATCAAAGAATCGATACTTTTAAACACCTTAGATATTCTTAGAAATGAACTTTGTATGCTTAGATTATACAAGAAATCAAAGAAAATAGGAACCCTATAAGGGTGTTGGTTGGCCGTGGGTTTCAAGAAGACAAGAGGGGGAGAATGAAATTTTTGAAGGCTTGAAAGTGATTATGAAACCCTAAGATTATTGATATAGAAATGGAATTTATTAGGCCAAGAGCTAGGGTTTTGACTTGTCAAGTGGAGTATAAGTGACCAACACAGACCATAAGTGTGTGTGTGGTTCGGCAATTGGCAAGCCACAAGGACCATGTGGTTCAAATTTTTTGATCAAGGTTCATGAATTAGGTCTTAAATTTGAATTTTAAGTCAAATGGAGTCAAAGGGTGCAAGTAATCACATGGTGTTGTCAAACTTAAGAAATTGTGCATGAGAAGGACTCTCTCATGTGTCACTTTCACCCACATGCATGAGAAGTTCAAAAAAAGATACCATTTAATTAATTTCAAGGCTTATGGTGCATTTGGTTTGGGTTTAGGCGTCTAATATATAGAGGGGGAGGGATATGAACGAAAATTTTCACTTATGAATATGAGATGAACAATAACTAAAGTTTACACGAAAAGATTTTGAGTTTCCATGGTTTCGTTAGGTCAAAAATGTGAAAAACGCAATTTAAACGTTAAGACGAAAAAAATAAATACCAGGAGTGATCGTAAACTACAAAACACTTAGAAAAGATAAAATAACTCATATAATATCTAAACTTATCAAAATCCAAAGTCGGAACGCGTCCGATGATGTTTTTCAGATTTACGCGGGTTAACTTTCCGGTAAACTGCCGGATTTAAACGTAACGTATAAAAATCAAATATAATGATCGGAAAAGTTTAAAATATTCACCAGAATTTCTCGGGGTGTGATATTCTTCCCCCGTTAAAGAATCTTTGTCCTCAAAGCTTAGTACGTGGACGAAGGGTTAACGAAAAGATGAGGGGTGCTTTTTCTTCATTTGGTCCTCGCGATCCCAAGTAAACTCGGGCCCTCGTCTCGAATTCCAATGGACCTTTACGATTGGAATGCGGCTTTTCTTTAGCCGTTTAACTTCTTGATCCATAATTTTAATTGGTTCTTCAATGAAATGGAGCTTGTCATTTGGATCTCGTCTAACGGAATAGCTAGTGGTTCGTCTACGAAACACTTCTTCAGATTGGAAACGTGAAAAGTACTATGAACTCGGCTTAATTGCTCTGAGAGTTAAATTCGATAAGCAAGCGTTCCTACCCTAGCAAGAATCTTGAAAGATCTAATATAATGCGGGTTCAGTTTTTCCCGTTTGCTGAAACGTATCACTCCTTCCCAAGGTGATGCCTTTAACATGACCTTACCTCCAATTTGAAATTCTAAGTGTTTGCTCTTATGATTCGATCTACTAAAGTACTGATGGGGGTCATTTTTGGGTGTATATAGAAAGCAAACAAGATCCCCCCCCCTCCTACCCCCAAACACCCACACCACCCCCCCCCCCCCCCCCCCCCCCCCCCCCCCCCCCAACCCCCCACCCACCCCACCACCCCTCAACCCACCCCCCCCCCTTGTACCTCCAACGAACCACACATCCACCATCTAAAACCGTCGTTCAACCCCACAATAGCCGCCCCACCTTCCCTCCCTCGCAGTCCCCCCCCCCCCCCGAACATAAAATCTTTATTACACACATAATACAAACTTCACCCCACTAAAAATTTTTCGGACATGTATCAAGTATTTTCAAGATAATGACGTGTTTGGTTTGTATGGTTTTCGGCTAACAAAGGAAACAAAGGAAGGTGTCCGTATTGATTTTCGATCTTGTATTAGATTACTTGTTGTAAGTATTTTAAACTAACTTATTTGAATTTTATTTTGTTCGAATCTTGCGTTTTGTTGTTGCACTGTGTATGGATCCACACATGCATAAGTTAGATTTACTATTAGTTAGCTTTTGATGTTTAAGGTTGGTTCTAGATAACGAAGATAGATTATGGTAGGAGTATTCTTGATGTCGCGTTGCGATGCGAAAATGACAGATTTAATCGGGTGTTGTAATTAAAAATTTACTCGAGCAGAGTGACAGAAAGTTTGGGCCTGAATTTTTATGGGTCGAGAGTTTCCCGTCCTCTAAATGCTACAGTATTTAGATAGGTTGATCGTTCGCTAACTCCTAATACGAAGTTTGTTATGAACTCCCAGAACTGAAGTTGAAAAATATGACATTCTACACTAGTTCATCCTATCATTGGTGACTTCTCTGAATCTGTCCAGGAAATTTAAACGGACGTAGTTTGAGCTGATTTTTCGAAGCCCGTTTTGGACATCGGCAAAGAACACGAAGTGTTGTCCGGCTACGACGTTTCGCTTTTACTCGGCAGTGTAAATATTGTTGAACCAGTTAATAATTTAAAAATGAATAAATGAGACCAAACCATAAAGATTACTAATAAATCGTATTTTCTATTTGTATCGCCAGAAAATTAAAGGCGCAAAATGGTCATTTTTCATAGTCCGTTTCTCGCGCCTACCGCCACGAAAACACATGCAAGTTGTTCGAATTTTATCGAGTACGTGTCCGGATTAGAAAAAGAGCTTAAGCTTGATAATAATTTGAGTAGAGTATCACACAAATATAAAGTCAAGACTAAAAAGTCAATGACTGTAGGGAAAGTTTGTATTATAAAAAAGTCAACAAAGGAGTGATATCGCTCAATCGAGGATTTAAAGTGTCGTATTAGATGTCGTACAGCCATTAATTCGGTTAATAAAAATAAAAGGAGAATATTATTTCAAGGTTCAAACATTATTTTTGAGAACGTCGGTCGCTTCTAAAATTCGAAAGTTATATAATAGAAAACTATTCGTATTAAAATTGTAAACGTAATCGTAAGGACCATCAGTGAATTATTCGAGGCTGGGTTTTGGCATATTGGGAATTAGTGGAACTCAAATGGAAATTTTTTCATTAACATTATAAATATTAAGATACTGAACACGATTGTACTGTGTATAAAAAATAGTAACAACTTTCTAAAATATATAAATCTGCTCCCGTTAATAGATCAGTTTTCAAAAGTCGCAAGAAAACTTAAGACTTATCTATAGGCGATGATAGTTATAGTTATTAAATCGCCTAACGCCGTACGAAATTAGGATCGTGAGTCATGGATACCTCATAAGCCATGTTTCTTTCAGCGATAGGAATATAATATAGATGTAAAATTACCATATGTTGGGATTATCGTATGAGATCGATTCGTTACTCTATTATTTCTCTAACTCGTTGCGACCAAAATTCTCAGGTCACGGTTCGAAGTGTTGTTGGTCTGTGACGCTGTTGCGCGATTGATCTAGGAATGTCTTCGATCAGTCATGTCTTCACAATCAAAGAGGCCCTGGATCTTAGACCCATTTTGTTAAAAATACATATCGCATAGTTAAATCTGTTTTTGAATGTTATTAAAACTCCGCGTCAAGGGATATACCATGCTGTTCTTGAAACACTCAATCGCAAGTTAGAATTGATATCAGTGAACTCCGTGATTTCGTTGCTATGAGTGCCCTTGTCGTGGTCCGGCCATTCCGTTCCAATGGACCAAGATAATAGCTATGTAGAGAGTACTACGCTCAATGCAAGGGATAGACTCTATGCTGGCCCCATAACCGCACCATGTCTTCTAGTCTGGAGACATGTTATATTTAGCATTGGGAGCCGTGTGGTACACACTATCAACTCCTAGATGGGCACCTGTTAAGTTCGGTTCATGCGCACGCATCGTAGCAAACGTATTTGATTAGTGAAACTTACTTGTTTTGTTATGCGTGTGTTAGAGTATAAATGGTCTTATTATAATCTCTCTATGGTTTCACTCTCCTAAAATTATTTTTGACGTTTTAGCATGTTCTATATCTGACCAGGTTACTTTGCCTGCTTGGACGCAGGGAATGAAGTGCGGGATATTCAAAGATTAAAGGCATCGCGTGTGTGCATATAATCATACAATTCCGATATGCAAAAACCATTTTTCGGCTTCGATTCGCGTATTATGACTACAAATCGGATTTCAAGCTTTAAAATTAGATATTGGGGATCCTGTGCAACTCTGATAAATTAATGAATGTGAACAACATTTTTAAATGGATATTTTTAAAAAGTTCTTGTAATTATAAAAGTCATTTTCTATGACTTATGCGTGTGGACTATGAAGTAGCACCCCAAAGTGGTATTCCGCTGCGTTGTGATTTTGGGGGTGTTACAGATTGGTATCAGCGCACTGGTTATAGCGAACTAGGTCGTTTTCAAAAACTTGGACTATAACCGTTTTCGAAAAATTTATACGAGTCATTACGCGAGAGTACCGTTATCCACTGACCGCGCCGCGCGCATCCTTCCCATATCCCTCTATATTGCTTTTTGTGGATGGTCTTTAATTGCCAAGAGACTTGACTGTGCGTAGACATTGTAAGGTGCACTTGGTTGAGTACGGTAAGATTCCATATATCTTATATTATATATATATATATATATATATATAAAGTCATATAATAGTATATATCTACGTAATAATAACTATCATCATAATATATACTATATATATATATATCGTATGTGACGTAAATATATATATATATACACGTAATTAGATATATATTATATACGTATATATACGATTTATATATACGTATATAATCATATATCATATACGCTATATATCTCTATATATTACCTTATATTTCTTTATTCATACTATACATTTACCGCTATACGTATGTACTATTAACTATATTTATACGGCTATACGTATCACTATATAATATATAGATATTCGTGCAGTATACGCATAGATATATACGTATACGTATATATACCTTCGTACGTATACGTATACCAATATATTATATAAATATATATATATAATATTATCTCTAGATATAAGATACGTATATAACTATATTGATCATTTACGTAATATATATATTTATCATTTACGTGCAATACTATATATAAATCTCATGTTTCGTATACGATTTATTACCATTTACTATAATAATTACGTAACTATATATTTATATATATACGTATATATATTTAATTTATATAGTATGTATAGATAATATAATAATTTCTTAAGTATATATATGATATATGTATATATACGTATATATAACCCGGTATATATATATAAGTATTGTATATACGTATATATTTTAGATATATATATATATATTTCTCTATATATTTATATATATATATATATATAATATATATATATATATAATTATGATCATATATATATATTCATACTTTATGATATATATATATATATATATATACGGTATCCGTCCTGTGATATACTGATACGTATATATATGTTTTGATAATTCGCTCTCGCAAAGAGTTAATTTTGATAAAGTATTGATGCTATATAATGAAAGCATCGTTGTTATATAATGAGTACTTAACTCTTGGCTATGATTTCGCTCTCTTACGTCTATCTCGATGACGGTCTCTACTTTTTACCTTATATCGGCTAGGTTGTTATAAATATTGACCACTCCGGTTTTCGCGTACCTTCGGGGTTACCGCTATTTACTTATAAAAAAGTAACCTATATAAGTGTTGACTTTTTTTGATCACTTATGTCTACTTTTGTGAAGTGCCTCTATACTTTTATGAAGGTTGTCTGTATAAGTACTAACGCCTTTCCTTATGAGGGGGGAACATTGTGTGTGGCACAATGGTTTCGCTTATTTCGAGACATTGTGTGATATATGATTATCTCCGAGACTTTTTTGCGACTATACTTTTTCCTCTTTTGATGATATCTAAATTTGGCATAAGCTTGTCGATCCCACGGTTATTAACTTATTCCCGCGTAATGTGTCGTTGGGGAATGTCTACTTTTGGGTCTTCGAAATAAAAGATGGTGTGATCTTACGTTTGTGTTTTGATTCTCTCGAGTATCGATCCTCTACTAGTATAAGCCTTCAAATGTTAGATTTCTAGAAAATCCATTAGTTTATATGTTGAAAGTTGTGTAGTTAAAGTTAATTAAGGAACGGCTTTGTGTTGAGAGGAATTAAACTGTGGTGGTTGGTTGGATTTTGAAATGGATTTTTATGGGCCAGTTTTGTAACCACAGGTTGGTGGGGTTAGTTACGAAAAATATATATTGGTCAGGAGACTCTGGGAATTTGATAGAAACATATGTCTAGGTCTTATGTGCATGTGACAAGTTGGATGGGTCAATAACTCCTCCGGATGAGTGAGATATCACCGTTTTACTAAAACTAGTCAAATCTGGTATACTATTGGGAAAACAAGTATAACTCCGTATTTTTGTATTCACTTTTCATAAATAATTATTTTCACCCCCCCCCCCCCCCCTGGGTACTTGTTAGAGGACTCTTAGGGCTTTCACCTCAATTGGGTCTTGCATTATAAGGATCAATAGGTTTCAAATTATGTTCATTTTTGTAAGCCACAAAAATTTCCCACAATATCTTAGGGACTGCTTTTGATTAGCATCTTGTTGGGTATGTTTTAAAATATTTTTGATCTATGAAGACCTGGAAAAGTGGACTAGGAGGTAGAGAAATATCTTAGGTACATGTAGGGATTCAGATGGAGTCATATCGACGCCCGACGAATGAGTTATCGCCGAAACATTAAAACAAGTTGAAAATTTAAGACCAGGATTTGAACGAGTAAATAATGTCCAATAATTTATATAGAACACTGTATATGTGTAAACTGTGTACTAGATATCGAACAAACTTAGATTTAAGCGGTCGTTTCGGCCTTTACGGACACACGGTTTAGAGATACGTTAAAAATGGTAAAGAGGTAAGATCCAAAAAATAATCAAGAAGTTAAGGGTTTTATTGGTTTGAGGGTATTGCTGCCTCAAAATTTTCCCTATCTTGCGGTATAAATCTGGTTGTTTGGAACTTAGTTTTTAGGGTTCCCGTTAGAGGACTCTTTTGCATATGTGTCTTGGTTTGTTTACCCTATGCACATTGTTTGGTATCTATTAGTACTTGCTATGATCCAAGCTTAAACCACCCTATGATGAGTCTATAAAATTAATGATTTTGACCCATGAACAATTTTAAACACTTACCAAAAGTTGAATGGATGTCACTCTGTAAAATTATGTCGATTTTAAATCGAGCCAATCAGGATACAAAATATATGTACCAAGCAAAGGACCAAGGTTCCTAAAAAAGAGCCATATGTCTCCCACAAGACTCATAATCGGCCATAGGGTATCGTAGGGGCTCGGGTGTTATCATTTTCGTGTCGGAATCACTTAAAAGCTCGTAAAACTTGACCGTAACATATTCCCCAAAGTTACTAATAACATTAAATAACGTCTATTTTATAGCATCATTTATCCCATGAATTTAACCCATTTTATACAATTATTGCAAAGAATTGTTACTTAATTGTTCATATTTAAGAATTGCAATAATTATGGAGTAGTTAGTGTATATTAGCAAAAGGCGCGCTTTCTGGAGCTTAAATGAAGATATTTTGAAGATTGCTATTCTGAAGACAAATACGCCGTATCTATCAAGGAAGATACGGCATATCTGTGCCTGCACTCATCAAAGACCACAAAGGAAAGTTGATCAACATGCCGTATCCAAAGAAGACCAATACGCCGTATTGGAAATATGGAATGAATATAATATTCTGGAAGATATCAAGCGTGGTCCCTACTCCAAGAAACTCCAATACATTGGATACGCCGTATCGAACCGACTTCTAGAGCCTATAAATACAAAACTCAAAAACTAGTTTTAAGTGTGCTAAATCATATTCTCGATACCTAAACCACAAAATTCGATATTTAAAGGCTTAAAAGAGCATAAGAGGTCTTGCAACGCATTCTAATCCATAGAAGACAACGTGTAAATTCTTATACTTTTGTAATCCTTTAATTTTTAGTATCACTCGTTAACTCAGTTAGTTTACCTTGGCTAAAACAATTACTCTTGTATTAATTATAATGTTTAAAGACTAATACCTTCGAGTATTAGCCGTTATTATGAAGATCTGAATGTTTGGTTTTGTTTATATCTCGATTGCTTGATTTATCGTTGCGTGCTTGTTTATGTTTATCAATATAATTGTTTACGTGCTTTTGTATGCGACCTATCATTCAACTAGATCTAGTGATACAGACCCAGTAATCTAAATACCGGGATAGCTCTCCATATAGTAATTTATACATCTAGAATCATAGGATCACAAATATTGTCCGTCTAAAATCGTTCTAAGAATACGCTTCTGGCTTAACTAGTTAACGGAAATTGCCTTTGGTTTATTGAACATATTGACTAGTAGGTGAATCTAGATAATTCAACAAGTAATGTTCTGATTCTATTAGATAGTTAGACAAGTGGACTACTAGTGTATAAATTGCCATTAAGCATTAAGTGGGTAAAGTCTCTATGAGCTAGGATTTAACAAGATCACCATTGCTTTAATCTGTAAGATAGATTATAATCAGCAAATAAGGATGCTTTATATGGATGCTTTAATTGTGACAGAGTTAATGTGTCTAGGTCTTAGGATGAAGTCTCGTTTATGTCTAAGAATGATACACCTCTTCAAGATAAGTAATCATTGCACTGAATAAACAAACCAACTTCTAATTGGATTAATGATGGCTAATACAGTTTTCTATCATACGGTTTGACCGATCTTTTATCTTATGTTAATTAGCTTGCATGGGTTAAAGTGTCTTGAATTGATTGTAGTCACCAACCAAACCCGTGCCAGTCTCTCAGGCTGAAACCTCCCTTTTACCTGTTAGAATTAGGTTTGACTTAGATTAGATTAACTTAGATTAGATAACCAAAATATAAATAAATTAATAGATTTAACCTCGCTTCAAGTGTTCGACACCCTACTTACCGCGAAACTACTACCGATCCGGTACACTGCTCGTTAAAGTGTTGTTTTTGGTTAAGTCGGAAAAATATAAATTTAAAACTTAAAAACATCTAAAATTCAACCCTACACGACAACACATCAAGGTTTTGGTGCTGTTGTCGAGGAGTGAAAATTAATCTTGATTTTTATTTTTTATTTTATATTTTGGTTTTTAGATTAGATCTAACCCTTAGGAGTAGTGTTAATTAGATTAGTGTATATTCTTATATATTCTGTATATTTTTTTGTATATTTGTTAGTTTAATTGTTTGCTTGTATATTTGTGTGTTTAATTGTTTACGTATTTAATTATTTTCATAATACACTGTTCTGGTCGATAACTCGATACGGTATATCCACTTCCATTGAATACGACGTATCCAACTTTCTGTCCAATACAACGTATTCACTCAAAAGATCAATACGGCGTATCCACTTCCATTGGATATGGCGTATCGATCATCTGTAACAGAATCAGATCCTAAGTTTTCATATTTGATTTTTGTGCTAAAATTTTTTCTATCTTTCTTCAGAACAAATCCTGCTGATATTTTTATCCCTGTTACAGGAAGTACTTATCAGAGCTAGTCGATTGAAGAAGTGATGGCAAACAAAGGAAAGAAGTCAAGTATGGAAACATTTGCGCCTAATGACAAAGCAGATTACTATTCTGGGATTACAAGTATTACAGTTAACGAGAAAAAATGCTTATGAGCTGAAAGGAAAATTCTTGGATGATCTGCACAACAATGCATTTGATGGAACCAATGGAGAAGAATCAGTTAAGCATATCCAATACTTCCTCAGAATTGTTGACCCAATCGATTTACCCAATGTAAATCATGATAAGCTTTGTGTTGTTGTCTTTCCAATCTCATTAACTGGAGGTGCGCGGAGATGGTTTGATAGAATCAAAGAATCAATCACTTGTTGGGTTGACTTAACTGTAAAAATTTTGGAAAATACTATCCATCTTCTTGCATTGAGGGAAATAACACTCCCGTAATAAAATAGGACCCAGCCAATCCAAGATTCGAAGGCTGGTTGGCTACAAAGTTCGTAAACTATAAAACAATGGATATATTCACCAAAGGAGCTTTGTGGGATTACTGGAAAAAATGTATGGTGATGAAATTGAGGTATCTGATGATGGATCTTCTGCAATAATAGTATAGTAATAAGTATTCCGTAATGATTTAAGAAGATTACTTTTATCCAAAGTAAAATTCAAAACCTCTCGGGTCATATCCTGACGAAGCGTGAATTGAGAATCGGTTAAATTTCAAGGATTTTGATTTTGGATTATAATTCTATAATTAACATGCAAAATCAAATAAAGGTAAGCTAAAAGCGAAAGTAATTAAAAATTTAAACTAAAAACGTTAACGAGAATCTAAAAACGAGCCTTAAAAACTTAAATTACCAAATTTTAATCCTAAAAATGAAAATTTAATTTTTAAAGGTCCTAAATGATTAAAAATAATTTTAGAAAAAAGAATTATATTTTTTTGAGTTTTATTTATTTTTTTTATGAATCAAAAAATGTTTTAATCTAAAAATATTATAAAAAAATATTAAACTAATTTGAAAAAATCTGAAAAATTTAGAGAAAAATAAAAGGGAACAACCAGCTCATCCCAATAAGCTGGAAATAAGCCCAAAAGGGTTGAACGCTTATTTAAGTATAATGGGTTTAAAAGATTAATTGTGTGGATGTATAATCGAAAAAGTCCCAAGGGCAGTTGGTATGGAGAGTATGTGCTAAAACGTTGGGGTTTAAGGTTGAGGTCCCAGGTTCGAGCCTGGGGCTTCCCTATACTACCAATGTTTTAATTTTTTAAAATTTCTTTTTGGAAAAGCTTCCTACCACTAAAAGAAGCACTTTTTGTAAATAGACTTTTTTCTGAAAACAACTAATAAGCCAGGAATAAGCTGACTTAAAGTGACAGATTTACTCAAAAGCTTATGATGCTTTTGAGTACAAAACTGGTTATGGCCACAAGCTTCTATAAGCTGAAACTAAATCTGATAAGTTACTAGATTATTAAAACTCACTTAATAAGCAAATCCAAACTCGAATTAAGCATTTCTAAACAAGCTAGAAGCTTATAACTCAGACAAGCTTATTAACCAAAACTACCTAGTAAACTGAATGAATAGGCAGTTATAAGCTTAAATTTAAGCTACTAAATCAACAAACTAAACCTTAAAACCTAAAAACAGATTAAATTTGACCTATAAGCTACCAGAATAAGCAAAGATTTAGTACTAGGAAACACTAAAAAGCTTTTAAAATTGCAAATGAAAAAGGCAGTTTTTACTAAATACTATGTTTTTTGTTTTTTTTTAAATTTTATGTAACGACAAAACAGGGATTGCAGGCTTAATTTAAGCTAGTATTGATGTTTTAATTTCCCAATATAAGCTCAAACTGATTGAGCTTGGTTACCCTAGAGAGCTTATGTAATGAAAATCAAAAACCTAGGGAACAACCTCTACAAACTATATTTAGATCTAAAATTGACTTTTAAAACTTTTTAAGAAAACTTAAACTTAAAAATTAGGCATAATTTTAAACTCAATCACACAAGTCAATTGCTCACTTAATTCAGATCATTTCTACTGCATTCTTAACCCAAAACAAGCATGAAACTAACACCAAATAGCACCTATTCCAAATCAATTTAAATAAGCTGGTATGACAATCATATGAACACACACATTTAAACTTAGATATATAAAACCTTAAAAAATGATTTTATCCTTTAAAAACTTATAAAAGCTGAGTTATAAGCTTAGTTTGAGCTTATGAAACTTAGCTTAAAGGACACAAGGCAATCAAACAGTACTAACCTAGGTTAGTACTGCTTGTGCCAAACACCCCTTAATAAGTTTGGAACCCATTTTTAAGCTTAAAACAGTTTATTACAAGTTGTAAAAAGCTAAAACCAAATAAGATCTTATGAGATTAAGTTCAAATAAGCACGATTTAACTCCAAATTAGCACTAAATAATAAGCTAGAACAATAAGCATTTTTTTTTGTTTTACTTAATAGTTTTAATCAAAACAAAGTAAAAGCTAAAAACAGATTATTAAATACTTTAAACTAAATGAGATAAGCAATAATAAGACAGATTAAGCACAATTATTAAAGCAAGATTAAGCACAATTAAGCAGAATATAAGCAAAATAGTTATTAAGCTAAAAATGAGTAAAAGGAGAAGTACCTTTGTCCCAGCTAAACAGGGACAAATAAGCTCTCAAGGAGCTGATCTACAAGCTCCAACTTGTTTTAAAAACAAGCTGGTATTGTCCATAAACCCATCCCAAATTAGCTTATCATCCACATAAGCTGAGGTATATTTAGGGGAGATTTGAGGTAAGTAGCTTAATCAGTTAAGCCTTAGAGAGCTTTACTGAGTGTATACTAACTTATTAGTTAACTAGGAACTTATTAGAGCTTATTAAGTGACATTTAAATAATTATAAGCTAAAGTAAAACAGAATTTAAAACATTAAGATTTAAAAGGAAACTTGCAATTTTATTAATATAGAAAAGTTTACAATGCTGGAAAAGAAAATACAATAAGCTAAACATTACAAATAAGCTTGCAAAATACAAAAAATAAAAAATTTAAAAAGCTAAAACTAGACGCCTTGGTAGTGAGTGAGGAGGTCTCCTTATATAGTGATAAGGGGAAGGATCCAGAACCCTAGGACGCTCCTTATCAACTATTCCTGGCCCTTCAATCTTGATTATTCTCCAAGCAATAGATCTTGACCCTTGATTTGATGCCATGTCCAATCCACCAATCACTGGCCATAGGATTGCCATCGTGTCATTCTATTGTAAGAGGTGTCAGAATCGCCTTCTAGAAGCATATGAGAGGGTATGGGTGAATGATTGTTACCCTGCATTCGTTGAGGGTGAAATGGGAGGGAAAAGTGGGGAAGATAAATAGTAATTTTGACTGTTTTGACCCGTTCATATTTGTTGACTTGGTCTAAAAAGGGGTTTGACTTGGGCTGATATGGTTTTGGGAGGATTGGGCTTTTTACTTATTTTTCGGCAGGATATATGATTTAGGTAAATGGATTGTATTTAGGCCTTTTTTTTAAGTATAGATACATATTAATGGGCTGACTCGGCCCAATAAATGGGTACGGGTTAGCCCATTAAAGATGTATACGCCTTCGGCTTCGGTTTTTTCACGCTCTTTCCATTCCCATGCTCGATTTTGTCCGTTGTGCTTTGTTTTTGTCCTTTTATTGAATATTTGTTACATGTAAGACACAATTGACAAAACACACATATACACTGCATTTTTCTTGTATTTTTGGTCATTATTGGTCTTTTTAGCTCGTGTAATTAGGTAAAAGGTATGTGTATTTAAGCACATACCAGTGGTGATGAAATTGAGGTATCTGATGATGAATCTTCTGATCTTGAAAACTACTGGAGTGACAAGGAGGAAGAAACTGCAAAAATCTTTAAGATAGAAACTAGCGTTTTTGACTATGAGACACCTCTCTGTTTGGCATTCAATGAATTTAACTACCTTCTCAAAGTAGATCCGGACTTACTTACAAAGGATATTATAGGGTTTAAAACCTATGAAGATTACAAAGACGACTGGATTTATGAATGAAATGAAAATGTACCGTGGGTATATGATAAGCTATGGCTCGATAATGGAATTTGGAAGGAGCCAAAGCCAGTCAAACACGATTGCAAACCTTTCAATTATAAGACTGGATGTTTGGAATGGCCAACCTGTAGTGGAGAGAGGATGGTTATTGTAATGGAGGAAATTTGCCCGGAGCTTACCATATTGGAAACTCGCTTCACTACCAAGACCTTGAATGGTACGAAGCTTTAGAATATAGCGAACTAAAAATAAATCTTTAAGGAATAAAGCTATAATGGAAGGATCAATCAATGATGATGAATCATGCAATGATTGTTGGAAAAGATGGAAAAGCCATGAGATTACCTACCCCGATCATGATGAAATAGAATATGAGAATGAAGCTCATGATGAAAGACAAGAGTTATGTGAAGCTCACGAACTACCGGTGTGCAATATGAGAAGATTCAAGATGATCAAGTATTCATTCGGACAAGACGAAGAGTATGTTGTTGTTAAAGAAGATGAATACGACGATTTGGTAAAGACAAGCGATGATGCATGCCAAGCATACCAGGAAATCTTTCGCATAATGGATGAAAGATGGATGGTAACTAGAGTTGAATGAGGAGAAGCTGGAGAAAATTATAACTTAAAGACTTCGCTGTAAACAAAAGTGCTTCCCGAGAGACAACCCGGATTGTTATTTAATTTTATCGAGTATGTCTTCCCAGACATCAATACGGCGTATCCGCTCCATACCATACAACATATTGATTGTCTGGACTTTATCAATCTTTACTTTTTATGCACTTTAAAAACATTATTGTTAGTTCTGGCAATACGGCGTATTCATGCACATGATACAACGTATTCACCAAAACTGACTCGTATTTAGTTTGTTTAGTTTAGTTTAAATTAACCGTAGGTACCAAGATAGGAATGCACACGTTTTTCTTATATTTTTATATAGGACCCCGTGAAAGAAATATCGACGAATATTGGTGGAGAATTTATAAATTCTGGAAGATCTTGAAGTGTTGGAGTCTTGAAACCTCAAGGCAACTGTTTAACATACAATCTTACTCATAAACTCAACATGGAGAATCTACCAAGCAAATATCAAGGGAGTTTCTCATTCTAATTCTTTTTAATTCCCGAATTTAATGTTTTATTTATACAACAAGGACGTTGTATAATTCAAATGGAGGGATGGAATTAGAATGTATAATTTTCCTATTTTTCACACTAAAATGCTTAAATTATGCTCAAATTAAAAAAAAAATTCAAGCATACATTTGTGAAATTACATGTTACATAACCCGCACATAATAACCCTTGATAGATATTGTGAGGATTTAACCTTATCCGTTTCTCAATGTTCACCCAAATTCCACAAAATATGAGTGTGTCGGTGATGTTGTAGACTTTAGAACTAGGCTTGGTATATCACTCGAGACCGCAGTGATAAGTACTATGGATTTAGATGGAGTAACTTATTTAAATGGGTAAATTTTAGGATTACACCCAAATCGCCTTTACATGTTGCTTATTAACTAACTACACTGGTTAGTTAACCCCCGTATAAACCCTTTGTTTATTCTCATTTTAAGAGTAAGATACCCCTATAACAACCCGTAAAGCCAATCCTTTAGGAAATACACCAATTATTTGTTTCGTTACATCTTTACACCTTAGCCTACCTTGTTAGATTAAGTTTATTTTACAGTTGCTAGTTGCTTAAAGTGTAAAGTTTGTATTTTCTAAGTCTTGTGTCTATTTTGGTACGGTTGGAAGAAATTTGCACATTGCAAATGGGAGTGTATATTATAGTCAAAACTCATGTATTTTTACTACCATCGTAATTATTGGTACGTCCGAAGAATGAAGGAATTATCGAATGAATTATCCAGAATTATTATGATCGTGAAGATGGTGAAACTACGCCGAGTTTCATACTATAGTGTTTATGAAAAAAAGAAAATAAAATAATAAAAAATCAAAAAAATAAAAAAAATTAGAAAAATCGCAACAAAAAAGAGAAGGAAAGTTTGAAGATAATCGTTTCGCACCTACCGAAGGAATTACACGAAGGATCGATTATTCGTTGATACAAATCGACGATGTAGAGTATTATATAAAGTGGAAGATAT